>PVIU01007576.1:0-30000 GCA_004026605.1 Ondatra zibethicus | reverse complement strand
TTAAATTAAATCATTTGAACTGGGAAGATCCATTTTTAGTATGGATCTTTGAGGTGGGAAGACACATCCTTTTTTATTAATTAAAAATTTTTATTTATTTTACATCCCAGTCATAGTTTCCCCTTCCTCCTCTTCTCTCCCTCTTCATCCCCTCTATCCCTTCCCCTAATCCATTCCTCCTCCAGGGAAGACACACCTTTAATCCAGATCGTTTGAGGTGGGAAAATCCACCTTTCATCCAGGTCACACCCCCTCCTGGAAGCCCTATACAAAGGATGTGAAAGAAGGAAGCCTTGCTCTTTGCCTGCTCTCTCTCTCTCCAGCAAGTCCATTTCTTCAATGGCACGGGAGCCTGCTTCTTCGGGATTCCACCGTATACTGAAGACCGGTTGAGACATTCAGCCTTGTGGACTGATCAGCTACTGGATTCTTGAACCTTTTATTCATGGGCAGCCATTGTTGGATTATCTGGACCACAGCCTGCAAGTCATTCTAATAACTCCCCTTTCTGTATGTGTAGAGAGGTTCATTCTATAAGTTCTGTTATAATCCAGAGAACCCTGATGAATCCACCTAGTGTTGTTTGCTAGCCTGTCAGCCTAATCTACTTGGTGGCTTTCAGAACTTTGAGATTGCCTTAACAGAAAGAAAGATGGTGCTGGAGAATTGGCTCAGCAAATAATACAGTGATAACGTATTAATGTAAGAGAGCAGTGTCTGTTCTTCCAGAGGACCTGGGTTCAGTTCCTAGTACTCAATATGGTGGCTCACAACCATTCATAACTCCAGTTTCAGGGATCTACTGCCCTCTTCTGGCCTCTGCAGGCACCGGATACATTGGTGTTGCACAGACATACCTGCAGGCAGAACTCCCATATGCATATAAGAAAAAAGAAAGGTGAGCAATGCCTGAGGAATGGCATCTGAAGCAGTCCTCTGGTTTCTGCACACACCGGCACACACATGAACACTCCCCGACACACACACACACACACACACACACACACACACACACACACGTAAACAAGTTTGGGCCTGTTGATATTCTGTCATGAGGCTTGGGGTTCATAAATGCCTTATAGGCAGTTAATGGTTTCCAAGAGTGGAAGAGACATTTCTTTTCTTTTCTTTTTTGTTTTGTTTTTGTTTTTCAAGGCAGGGTTTCTCTGTAGTTTTGGAGCCTATACTGGAACTAACTCTTGTAGACCAGGCTGGCCTTGAACTCACAGAGATTCACCTGCCTCTGCCTCCAGAGTGTTGGAATTAAAGGTGTGCATTATCAATGCCTGGCGGGAGAGACATTTCTTTAGTGGTGTAGCCACTGGCAAGTTTCCTGTTAGTAATCTCTCACCCATGCTCCTATAAGCCACGCTAATTAAAGTGATTGAAGAAGGAAAAGGACATGGAAATAGGATCTGCAGGGACTAGACGGAAAGAGGAGAGGAATTATCAGGATGGGGAGGGGGACTGCAGGGGTGAGTATGATCAAAATACATCATACACATGTATGGAAATAGAATGAAAACATTATTCTGTATAAATAATATATGGTAACAAAAGATCCTAAAGAGAAAAGAATTCTAGCAGCCTTTCATGTTTTACCTTGCCTCCATCCCTCTTAGTTCAAACTACCAGTTCTGCTGGGGTGGCTAGATTAATTGTCTTACCAAATGATTGCTAGCTACATACTGAGTGTTTGTTTTCAGGGCAATTGTTCCAACTGTTCCTTTTTTTTTTCTCTCCAATAAGCCTTTTTGATTAAAATACTTACACATTCTTTGGTACTGTTGTAACAGTGCTTGACTTCTTGGTAATAAGATTTGTTCTCCAGAACTCTCTGTACAGTTGTGTGTGTGTGTGTGTGTGTGTGTGTGTGTGTGTGTGTGTGTGTGAGAGAGAGAGAGAGAGAGAGAGAGAGAGAGAGAGATACACACACCTAGAGAGACATACACACACATGCATGCACAGACAGAGAGGGGAGGGGGATAGGGAGAGGCTGAGCGATGGAAGATGAAATAAGGAGAGCCACAGCATCAAGCTGGAAACTGAGCCAGCGGTATCACTGCAGTCCAGTGTGAGACTTGTGTGCAGTTTGGAAGCCGTCAGGCAGGCAGGAAGAATTCTTTCTGGCTTTGCCTTTTTTGATCTTCAATAAGTTGGATAGAGCCCACAGCATTGGGCAGGGCAGCCTTCTTTACCCACTGCGCTGATCCAATGTGAATTTATCTGGAAGCATCCTTACACACGCTCTCGGAAGTAATATTTAATCAAATATATAGATACTCTATGACCCAGTCAAGTTCATGCATAAAATTAGCCATCAAAGTAAGTGATGGAGCCCAGATACTGAGCTTAAAGTGTGGGATTTAATTACAATGCTCCACTGCCTGCCCATATAAATATTATTTATTCATTCTTGCGTCAGTTGCTTAACAACTCCACGAAGACTTAAGCAGCTGTTTAACTCACTAACTTCACGATCTCCTAGTTGCCACGGCTGAAACAGCTTCAGCAGTAACAATAGCAACAGCCCTGGTCCCACTGTTACCCAACAGGTATTGAGAAGAATGTGAAAGAATTATGAAAATAATGAATTTTTTTACATTTATTTATTATTTATCTATCTACTTATCTGTTTGTTTCTTTAGTGTGTGTTATATATGCATGGCATGGCACTCATGCGGAGGAGGTTAGAGGACAGCTTGAAGAACCACGTGTGTTCTGGGGATCAAATTCAGGCCATCAGACTGGTGACATGCATTTTCACCCACTGAACCATCTCACCGGCTATGAAAATTACTTCTAAGCCACGAAGCCCGATGTAATGATTTCACTGCAATTGTGAAAACTGCTAATTGGTTAATATTTCGGAAGACAAATCTTGGGATAGTGGTGGATGTCACCTTAGCCTGGGTTCCTCAAGGGTCTACTGTGTGTTAGATATTGTCTGTAGCCCTTAGTGAGACACTCTGCTCAGCATCTCCTGGGGTAGCATGGTGGGTCTGGAATTAGGAGAGCAAAGTGACTCCAGGCCAAGGGGGGGGGATACTTCATAAAGCATTGTCCACCCCACTAAGAACTAAGCTGAAGGGCAGTTAGAGGCAGAGTTTTTGCTACTAAATATACTGCAGGAATTTCGCTTGCTCTCTTGCTGACTCACTGCCCACCCCGGGTTTCTATACCGGCTTCACTGTGTTTTGTTGGCGATTGCCCGTCTCCAGCATTGACATATGACATTCATTAGCTGTTCTAGAAAATTCCTGTGCTAGAATCCTGAACTAGGACCTTTTTATCGTCCATCCAGCCCTCCATCCTCCTTCATTCACTTTTCATGGAAATGAAAATAGAAGCAAGAAGTTTGGTTTACAAGCATGTGTGGTTTGGTCACGCTTGCAGTTCAGGTGCTTAAAAGCCACATATGCCATCTTCTTAGGGACGTGGCCTCAACCAAAGCCAGGCTGAGGACATCAGTTTATTATCTGCTGCTTTGTACACCATAGGAAGAGGATGGTCTCCAGCTTTCTTCTCCCGGATAATGAGATAGAATGTCTCAGAGCCAGAGGAGGCGATGAACACTGAGTTAGCTTCCCTCTTCTGCCCCTGGCTCTCGCTGGCCCATCAGCCTGGACACTGTTGGAAAGACTGCAGGCTGCAGCTTCTAAGTAAGGATGTGTTGGAGATAATGAGAAACAGACTTCCACCAGGGAAGTAAAGTTTTCCATAGCTGGCCTCTGAGGCGCCTGCCCAACAAACTCAAGGCTGAGCTAATCACAGCCCTTCCTGAAAAGGGATACTTAGCTTTTAAACCTATAGAAAGATTATTGTAGCCAAAAATGTAATATTGAGAATAGAGGTAAATGAGTTTCTGGGTTAGCACAGAGCTATTAGCCAATAAAGTGAATGCAAATTCTCATTATAGAGTTCTATTACAAGATCACATATTTCTCTAGGGGGAAAATTAATGGTTTTTGTTTATATTGAAAAGAATCTCATTTATGATTTCTTTGTGGGTGGTTTGTGTGCATGTGATATGGCTTAATTTGTTCATTTATTGCTCTATAAATACATCTACAGTTTAGGTGCAAATGGTTTCAAATTGTCCTGATTTGATTTTTAGATGTCATGTTCCCTTGAATGGAGAAGATAAGGAAAAGAAAATAATGATAGTAACGGGAATGACAGTAGAAATAACATTTTCACAGTATTTTTGCAAAGCTCGTTAGTGAAATTTTTATCTTTTAACTTAAGAAAACTCCGAGAGGAGGGTCACGGACCTGCATGCCAGCAGGATCACCATCATTGCTATTTTCTATTGTTTTAATATTTCCCTGGTGTATATGCATATTGTTTCTTATGATTTGTATTCTACCCTAAACTTAACCCCGAGCCTACAGGATACATGGCACATACCACCAGATCACACCAGTATCACTAGAAGATGATAGTTAATAAATTAAATATAGCCCAATTACATAACTCAAAGTAAAATATTTTTAAATTGATAATGTTAGGATTTCATTTTCAGAGCATTATGTCTCCATAAAAATAACAGTCTGTAGCATACATTTGTGAGAAAGGCAATCGACAGTCAACACTATGCGAAAAAGCCTTAAAGTGGTATAAAAAGCCAATGGTAGTTGCTCAGTGTGCATCATCTCCTTCTTCATTTGGGCACAACCATGTCTTATGTTCCCAGCACTGTGCTAGATTAACTTGGGGATAAATGTCTGTTTCGGGCATGCTACCTGCCTACATGTGGTCTGAGCTCTAACTGGAAAGGCAGGGCATGGCCATGTCTGACCCAGTCACTGTAGCCAGCCAGCCCTGCCTCTGTCATGCAGCCACCCTGGAGTGCGGGTCTGAGGTCAGGCTCTGTCCCTCCACCACACACACTGAGAAAGGAGGAGGTGGTTAGTTTCCCAATGTGGAATCGAAATATTGTTTCCAGATGGAGCGAATGATGGACAACAGATGTCCACCTTGGGTGCTCCTGACACCCGGATTGTGAAGAATTCCCAGGCATCCCTCAACTCCCTCCTCTTTGAGGCAATCCTTACATCTCTAGTTGCAAAATGGAATGTCCCCCCTGTCTACATGAACTTATAAGTGATGGGTTAGCATAGTTGATATGGAACTATTTTAGTACATATTTCAAGCATAATAACTTAAAGGGCCTTTTGTGGGCAGTTTTGAGGATTTAGCCATGATGTATAATACAGTGTCTGTGAGAATATGTGTGCTTGGAAGCTAAACTAAAACCAGAAGATGAATTCTTGAAACATAAACTAAAGTTGTGTAAACTCAAGCAACTTCTCAGTTGTGCAGTAGCGTCCGGGTAGGCTGAGACCTCTCAAGGGAGAATTGCACTCAGGGCTTTGAGTCTGGGAAAGGTAGGCACCATGATAGTATCAGCTCATTAGTGGATGCTTTGGTTGACATCAAAACCTGGCTGGTTTTCTCCATGTGCTGTTATGGTATGAGGGTCTATTGGGTCTTATGTCTCAGGGCAGCTGACTACATTTTGCTCTTGGCCTCTTTCATAATTTCAAATATACCCACCTGAAACTGTATCCTTGATTGTATTATTCTTAAAGTCCTCTTTTGAATTCCAACCTCCAAGTGATGCTATTAAGAGGTGGGGTCTTTGAGGAGGTAATTAGGTGAAAAGGATGGAATCCTCATAAATGGAGTCTGTTCTTTTTGAAAAATTTTAAATTTATGTAATTGGGTACTTTGCCTGTATGGTATGTCTATGATCCACTTGCTTGCCTGGTGCCTTCATAGGCCAGAGACGGAGCTGGATCCTCCGAAACTCGAGTTACAGACAGGCTGAGCTGCCATGTGGGTGCTGGAAATGGAACCCGGATCCTCTGGAAGATCAGCCTATGCTCTTAACTGCTGAGCCCTCTCAGCAGCCCCAGGACTTATAAAACGACCCCAGAAAGACCCCTCCTTCTCTTTCCATCCTGTTGGACTCTAGCAAGAAGACAGCAACGGGTAACCCTCACCAGAACTCAACCAGGCTCAGACCTGAAGTGTTCAGAACTACAAGGAAAAAATTTCTGCTGTCTGTAAGGATCTATTTCATGATGTTTTGTTAACAACCTGAACACAGATCCCCACCCCCATCCTGAGAATCTCTGCTTGGCCTGTCAGAGCCTATAACAATAACTTCCCTATGATTGACAACATGTATCCTTAACTCACTACGGCCTATTTGAAATGCTGCTACACCCCTTATGTAAGAAAATCACAATAGTATGCTGTCCTCTTCTATATTTCTCAGTCTTTTGCTATTGATTTCATACACTTTCCTTCTCCATATAAAACCCAGCCTACGGTTGCTTTAAATAGTCTCTTTTATCCTTTGAAGATACTATAAGTATTAGTATTTATACTTAGCCACTTCTTACTGTCTGCATTCTTTTTGTTTACACATTTTCATTTAAAATTGAGGGAAGTGCTTGAATGGAGCTGTGGGGACTCTTCGGTATAGCAAAATCGCTTCAGAACAGCAACCATGAATTTTATATCCTCGGTTGGTACAGAAGTGTTGTGGGAACCGGGGGCCTGGCTGTTGAAGGTCTAGACTGGAAAGCCATGGCCTGGGCTTCAGTAGCGGGTGCATGCCTATGGTATCCTAAAGAATGTGTCTGGTCTTTCTCCCTGGTTCAGGGAAGGAATCTCTATGTCATGGAATTTGTCTGGTCTTTGTCCACATCTAGGGAGAGAGAGCTACTAAGCCCTTGGAATTTCCCGAGGGATAAGAATATTTGTTATTCATAGAGGGCCCTGATCAGTAATGAGATGACTCAGGACCGAGGGAGGCCATACCAATACTGTACATGTGACTAGGGGGTGGGGCTTTGAGTACATATCACCCCACCTTCTCAACCTCTGGGGACAGAAGAAGAAAGCTGGCAGGTTGAGTTCAGTTCCATTATTCATGTCTTCGCAGTAACCGCCTGTGTAAACTCTGACCACTGAAGCTCTGGGTGCTTCCAGGGTTAAAATTCTGGGTTCCTGGGAGGGTTGACACACCCGATTCTCTGGGGACAATATACAGATCTCTGGGACCCCCCCCCCAGACCTCTTTTTATGTAACTTCCTGTTTGATTGGTTCTGATCAATATCCTTTATGATAGAATGTGAATTATAATTATGTTGCTTTTGCGAGTTATGTAGACCTGCTTCTGTTCACAGCACAAGTTGGTGAGAACTGCCAAGGCCCCAGGGATCCCTGACTTAGGCCTGGCATCATCCGAACTGAGGGCAGACTCTGGATTCTGAAGCTAACTGCAGGAGTGCAGATCAGAACCGATCATGCAGGATCCGACACACAGCAGGACAGGGCTCAGCGCACCTCTGTGTCCAGGACAAGATCGGTGTGAAGCCATTCACGCTATCCCAAGTCGATGCAGAGGAAAGGCCTGTGACCAGAGCCTCCCTTAATTATCATGTCCAAATGCCATAGTGAGAAGGAGGAGGGATGTTAGAGGATCTGAGAAGGGAAAACAGATATACTAGGTAATGTCAAGGCCAAACGAGGCTATAAGTTTATTTAAGTTAGAAGAGTGTTGTTGCTGTTTCTCTCTCTCTCTCTGTCTGTCTGTCTCTCTCTCTCTCTCTCTCTCTCTCTCTCTCTCTCTCTCTCTCTCTCTCTCTCTCTCTCGTGTACCAGAGGCTAAACCTGGGTGTCATTCCACAGCTGTCCCATGGTGTTTTGGAGACAGGGCTACTCAGTGGGGCTTGGGACTTCACCTATGCTGACTGGCCAGCAAGCCCCAGGCATCTTCCTGTCTCTGTCTTCCCACACAGGGATTACAAGTGCATGCAGCCACACCCTGCGTTTTACATGAGTTCAGGGAGAAAACTTGGCTCCTCATACTTGCTTAGCAATCCCTTCACCAACTGTGCCACCTCCTCAGTGCTAGAAAATTCTTTATAATCTCCTTATTAACAGAATTTGTCACTCTGAAGTGGCAGGATTGCTTCTTCCCTGCCCCCCCACCCCCAGGCTCCCCAGCACGTGCTGTAAGGACTGAAACTGAGTCTACCATAAAGTTTATTTTAATCTCCCTTGTGTTTCTCCTAGAGTTCCCCTTTGCTTCATCTTTCCATACCAACAGCCGCACATTTCCCTTTGCCACTGTCAGATTATGTATCAGGTGGGTTGCAATGGCGCCAAGTGGTTTCCACAAAGCAGATGAACTATAGCCCAGTGGCTAAGCAGTTTCCGTGGGTGTTGGTCCAGCTTGTGCTATGGGCCTCTGTGAGATTGTGCGTGGCTGACAAGTTTCATTTAATTTACTATATTAGGTGCTGGGAAGGAAGCAGTGGCAAAGAAATAGGTTGAGACTTTGTGTGTGCACATGTGTGTGTGTGTGTGCCTATGGAAGGCAGTGGACAGCTTCATGTCTTATTCCTCAGGGTCTGCTCACCCCTTAAAATGTTTACATCTCTTTGTTAGTCACTTATGTGTGTGTTGTGTGTGTAGAGTAGGCATGCATGCCACAGTGAGCATGTAGAGGCCAGGGGACGAGCTTCAGGAATCTCTTCTACCACGCGGGTCTGGGGATCACACTCTAGTGCAGTTGTCAGGCTTGGCCAACTAACTGCTGGCTCCACCCTTCTTTTTTTTTTTTTAAAAAAAGATTTATTTATTAATTATGTATATAGAGAGCACCAGATCTTATTACAGATGGCGGTGAGCCACTATGTGGTTGCTGGGAATTGAACTCAGGACCTCTAGAAGAATAGCCAGTGCTCTTAACCTCTGAGCCATCTCTCCAGCCCCCCACCCTTCTTTTTTTGCCTGTAGTGTTGAGAATTGAATTTATGTTCTCACACATGCTGAGCAAACACTCTACTGCTTGGCTGTATTCCAAGCCCTCATCTTATTTTTCTAAGGGGGGTGTTCTTACCGTCCAGGCACTCACAGGGTGGCTGAGAGATCTGGCCACTGAGTCCCAGCTATCCACCGCCCTCTTGTCTCCACCCCCTCAGCACTGGGGTTGCAAGGGTACCACACCACATCTGGCTTCCAGAGTAGCTCTGGGGATCATGCTCAGGTCTTCATACCCAGACAACAAACATTTTACTGAGCTATTCCCTGGTTCAGGTTAAGAGCTTTTCAAAAGTATTCATTTATTGATTTTTAAATCATAGGGTTTTTCCTGATTGAGTTATAAGTAGGGAGGGAGGAAGATAAATAACTTTAGCAGACTTTTAAAATTGCTATAGCTGTATAAGTTGCAACTAGTAAGAAATAGTCGAGACTTCAGTTACGTTTGTGTCCTTGGGTCCCTCTGGATCAGGTCAGGTGTCTCTGAGAGGCAGCTCTTGTGTCCCTCCTCTGGTGAAGACCCAACATCAGACAGCATGATGCTGGGAGTGCCTGTGGGTGGAAGAGGTCACATCCTGACACAGGAAAAGGGAGAGTCAGGCTTGCCCCTCAGTCTCCCGGGAGAACTAGTCCTGCTCCCTTAAAAAGGCAGCACCCTCAGTGACCTCGAGGCCTTGCAGCGGGCAACCTCTCTAAAAGGTCCGTACCATTTGCCAACACTATCCTCCATGAGTGTGGTAACAGCTTAAATCCAAACCAGAACGCCTTTCCTTGGCTGTGTTGAAATCTCCCCCTTGGCTCCTTCTCCCTCTCCTTTTCTGAGGCTTGATATTGAACCCAGGACTTCATTATTATTATTTTCACCACTATTTTTGTGTTTAAAAATTAATTTTATGTTCATTATTTTTGTTTTTACTAACATTATTAGTTATACATAATAACGTGTTTCATTGCGCCACCCTTGTGCATGTGTGTAATGTATTTTGATCATATACACCCCTGTTCCCTGTCTTCTTCCCTACCCATTTCTGTTGACCCTCCTGTCTTTTCCTCAGCTTGACCCCTTACACTTTCTGTTGGATCTTTTTTGGTGACCCAGTCAGTTTCGTTGTGGTTGCTCATAGGAGCCTGGGTGAAGGGTTATTTATAGGAGCAGAAACATTTATCTCCTTTCCTCAGCAACCGTTAACTGCAATTGCTTCTAGATCCGCAGGGAAGGGTGGGGCTTCCTGAGCCCCTCTTCCTCCAACACAGACGTTGCTGGGTCGAACCTTGCGCGGGCCGTCGCAGGTGTTCACAGCGGCTGTGAGCTCCGGAGCGCAATGCCCATGCTGTTCCCCGAAGGCGTCATGCCGCAGCACTCCATCCTTTCTCCAGCTCGCAAGTTCTTTCACCTCCCTCTTCCGTGACGTTCCTGGAGCCTGGGAGGGGATGGCATAGATGTCCCGTTTATGACTGGGCATTCGGCCATCACGTCTTCGCTGCCTTTTGACTAGTTATGAGTCTCTGCAGCTGTCGGAGCTGACAGCAAAATGCTTCTGTGACCCAAACTGAGAAAAGCACTAATATGCTGACACAAATGTAATTATTGAGAAGGTGATTTGACCTGAACCCAGGGCTTTATACATACTATCAGATGCTGTACGCCCAGCCCTGAATCCTCACTCCCGCTGATTTCTGCCTGATTAAGGCATCTTCACTCTCTCCCAAAGCTTTGTCCAGTCTAACCACCAGGGCTAAGCATGCCCCATCTGTCCTACCTTACTTTCTTGTGTTCCCCTTTGCGGGACAGCTCATGCTTCACCCTCTTTGCACAGTTCAACACAACTGTAAGCATGTCAATGCTCTGTAAACAGTTCTTCAGTTAGATGCGAGTTTGAAGTTTGAGGAGGGCCTGAATCTTCTGTTATCTTGTTTTTGTTTTCTTAATTAAGCTTAAGCAATTGTACTCAGATTTGGGGGAACTCTGCCCTAAGTTCACTGTATATTATTTCCATGGTCATATCTGTCTACTTAGAAAAATACCTAATATTGTGTTTTTCATATATTCCACAAATAATCTCTAGCAAATTTACTATTTAAATTAATTAATTATTATTTTTAGTTTTAATGTATGATCTATTTTAGAGACAGTTCCATGGACTACTGAGAAATATGTGTGTTCTTTAGTGTTTGGGTGTAGTATTCTGTAGATATCTGTTAGGACCTTTTGTTGGGTGACCAGTCTAGCAGAGAAAGAGGGGTGTTAAAGTCTCCCACTATTACTGTGTTGGAGTTAATCTGCGGCTTTACATCTAGTAGTATTTGTATTATTAGTTTACCTGTGTTCAGTGTATGTATACTTAAAATTTTAGTATCGTCTTGTAGATTGTCCTTTTAAAGAATATGAAATGACCTTTATCTATTCTGACTAGTTTACATTTGAACTCTATTAGTCAAATATGAGAATTGCTATTCCTGCTTGCTTCTTACTGTAATTTTTCTGGACTCCCTTTTTCCATTCTTTTACCCTAAGTGGAGTCCATCTCTGATGGTCAGATGTCTTTCTCGGAGGCAACAAATATATGTACCTTGCTTTCTAGTCCAATCTGATAGTCTGTGTCTTTTTGTTAGGCATTTGAAAGCTTTAATATTCAAAGTTATTATTGAAGGATGTGCATTAAATTCTGGTCCCTTTGCTGATGCTGTCGTATTTTCTTAGGCATCTTCTGACTAATTCTTCTAGTACTGTTCATTATTTCACTGTAGCATCTTGGGTGCGTTTATGTTTCTCTTCCATCCAATGCATTATCCTATAGAGTTGGCTTAGTGGCCATTAATCCTCTAGTTTATTTATTATTATTATTTATTCATTAATCCTCTAGTTTAGTTTATTATGAAAGTTGTTTACTTATTCTTCACTTGGGAAAGATAGTTTTGCCGGGTGGTGGTGGCGCACGCCTTTAATCCCAGCACTCGGGAGGCAGAGGCAGGCGGATCTCTGTGAGTTCGAGACCAGCCTGGTCTACAAGAGCTAGTTCCAGGACAGGCTCCAAAGCTAAAGAGAAACCCTGTCTCGAAAAACCAAAAAAAAAAAAAGATAGTTTTGCTAGATATAGGATTCTGAGTAGGTTGTTGTGCTCTTTCAGATCTTAGGATACATTGTCCCAAGTCTTTCTGACTAAAAGTCTGTCTCAGCTGTCATTATGATGGCCTGCCTTTATATGATTTTTATGCTTCTTTCTTGAAGTTTTTAATATCCTTCTTTGCTTTATATATTTAGTGTTTTAATCATAACATGTCATGTAGAATTTATTTTTTGGTCTTGTCTGTTGGAATTCTATAGCCCTCTTATACCTGTGTGGACATTTCTTTCTCATAATTTGGGAAATTTTCTTCTATGATCTTATTGAGTATTTTTTAAAAATATTTATTTATTTATTATGTATGCAATATTCTGTCTGTGTGTATGCCTGAAGGCCAGAAGAGGGCACCAGACCCCATTAAAGATGGTTGTGAGCCACCATGTGGTTGCTGGGAATTGAACTCAGGACCTTTGGAAGAGCAGGCAATGCTCTTAACCTCTGAGCCATCCCTCCAGCCCCTTATTGAGTATTTTTTATGCTTTCTTTCACCTTAGAATTATTTTCTTTTCTCCAAGCTTGAAATTTGTAGATTTGATGTTTTCACAGCATTCCAAGAATTTTGCTTGTCCTGCTCTTGTATTTAAAAAAAATATCATTTTCTTTGATTAAATACTCTACTCCCTCCTGTTTGTCTTCAGGCCCTGAAGCTCTACCTTTCTCCAGATCCGTTCCTTGCTGAGGCTTTCTTTCCACTGAGCCTTTTATTTGACCACTTGAAATCAGCTTCATTTCGGTGTAGGTTTTCTCTGGTAGTTCTTTCTTTTCACAGAATTCTCTCTTATATCCTTTTTATGTCCTATCTTTTTTCTTTATTTTATTAGTTAGTTGTGTCTTCTTGGACGTCTACCAGTTTATTCCTGTCCTCTCCTCTAAGTTCCCTCAGCTGCCTATTCATACAGCGTTGAATTCTTTGAATGTGTTTACAACTTTCCTTTTGTGTTCTTTGTCTTGATATTTGTCTAAGTTATTCTTCATGGACTGATGATTTGGGACAGGGGAATATTGTTTTGTTTTTTCCATTACTTATGTTTTTGCCACGGGACCTGTGCACCTGCAGTTAGGTTGTTGGTTATGTTTTTGCTATGTGTCTGTAGGCCACATAAACCTGAGATAGGGCGGCGGACGGGGCAGATTAGAGGTAAGTCTCAAGGAGGTGGAGCCAAGGGAATAGTGTTTCTTACCAGAGCCATATGGAGCAGGTGGCCCAAGTAGGTTCCCTAAGGAGGAGGAAGGGCACTGGCAGTCACTGGAGGTATGACACTGGCTGTGATGGCTTCCTCCTCCTCCTCCTCCTCTTCTTCCTCCTCTTTGTCTTCCTCCTCCTTTTTTTCCTCCTCATCCCCCTCTTCTTTCTTTTGTAGTTTCTTTTGTTCTTTGGTCTTCTTGTGACTGGTAGGTTGGAATATTTTCATAATCACTAAATTACTCCATTAAAAACATGTTTTTCTCATATGCATTTTAAGATCCACACCTAGACTCTGATAAATAATTTAGCTTCTCACTAACATTGTGGATTTTTCTGTCTATATTAGTGCTTAGCATTATCAATTTCCTTTCCATGAGAAACAGAGTTTATTTAAAAATATAAAAAGCACAAACATAGCTTTTGAATACACTGAGCAGAGCTATTGTCTTTCTTTCTTTTAACCTTTCAGTATCTTTTGAGAGCTTCTCATAGGGTTGACAAGGCCACTCTTGATGTTAGGAAAAAATGATGCAATCTAAAATCACAGGAGGTGGTCCAGAGATGCAGAAGCCCAGGAGACACATAGCGTCAGCTGACCCACCCGACGTTGCCAAGGACAGACTCACTCTTCTCCAGCCCTTCTTTCTGGGCTCATCTGAGTAGGTTCTCTGGGGATCTCCTATGTGATGACATTGCTAAGAAGAGGAAGGATTTTTTTTGGCTTACAGACCGCATGGACAGGCCAACTCACTGCCTGAGAGGTGGTGTTCATCGTTCAAAACTCTAATCTATTTCTTTCGCCTAGATCAGCTGGAGTAAGTAATTTCAGATGGACTGAGCTTGACCATTAGACTTAGAGTCAAGTTGAAGGATGAAAACAAATCGCTTATCAATCATTCCTGGGAAGGATCAGGCAATACCCAGCAGCTCACTGACTCTACTATGTACTCTATGGGCTTCGTCGTCTCAACTAACCACTTCATGAGGAATGTTGATTTTCAGTATAGACTTCTTCATTTGTAGGAAAATAGGTAGTTATTTCAGACGACTTGCTGTGTTTGTCATCTATTTCTCTTGCTTCTCATCCTGAAAAGTATTGCAATATATGCTTCTCAAAGGAAGTTTAGTAAATCACAAGTGACTATTATATGGACAGTATTTCAGCGCACACATACACACACAGACACACACACACACACAGACACACACAGACACAGAGAGAGAGAGGGAGAAAGAAAGAGCGAGCAAACAAAAACCTCTTAAGTTAATTCTTAAGTACAAAGTATCTTCCATTATCAAGGATTCATTTGTTTGTTCTTTCTTGATTGGCAAAGGAAGCGCTGTTGGTATAGCTCAGCAGAAGTCGGCATCTAGAACAGAACACGAGCTGGGGAAAGGCAGTGAATGGGCCCAGCAAGGCAATGGTGGATGTGTGACGTGCAGAGGAAAGGCCTTCTATGTTGAAATGTAGGTTTCTTGAATTTCAATATCCATAAATATGACCTGAGAGCCTTATGGTCATTCCGGTTATGTTTTAGGTGGACAGGGATGAGACCTGAGATACTGATTTACTGTCAGACTCTTGGCCATGCTGGTGGACAGAACCCATTTGGAATAGCAAGGCTTTCTTTGGTTTCAAGACTTGTCAGTGGTGAAGGCCTGAGTTGTACTGTGTAAGGCAGCATCTCTTGCATACCTAAGGGAAGGGCGCCTTCCTCTCTTCCTTTCTTCTCCAACCAAGAACAGAGTAGAAAGAACAGTGTTCGCCAGAGTGGGTCAGCAGTATGCTAACGCGGTTAATGGCAACTGGCAGTTGGCCTAAGTGGCCTGTGGACAGAGTAGAGATTGATGGCCCAAACCTGAGGCAGCAGAGATCAACTGACTCAGGAAAAGTACATAAAACACCACCACCTTGGAGAATTCCCAGGGAAGGAGGCTGGGGCCCAGCTTGCTTGATAAATGGAGTCTTGAGTTGCCATAAATAATAGGAAAAATGACCGTTCTTATTTATGTTTACGGGCTGGGGAAACCTGGACTTACGGGGAATGAGTTAGGCTTGAGAGTCTGGGCTGAGCAGTACTGCAGAACACCTGTGTGTCTGGCTTTGCATTGTGTTGGGAGTCGTGCTGACTGACATTTGCAATTAGCTGGTCGTTATTGAGACCAGACCATGCTGAATAGGGACAGGACCTCTCCAGTAGCAGCGACCAGTGGTCCTATGAATCAACAAAGAATAAAAATGTTTTGACTGCACATTGGCCGCTGTCTCCTTTTTTGCTTCATGGCATTCCTGGAAATGGCCTTAAAGCAGAAAACTGTTAAGGAATGAATCATTTTCTTGTCTGCCAGAGGATAGCCAACATTTACCTTTCCTTTCTACCCATTTGTGTTCCTGAGTCTACAAGGCAGAAGGTTGACAAGTTGACTTGAAGACCAATGGGTCAGCAGGGAAATTACTGAATGAATGAATCTATAAAGTGAAAAGTGAAATGGAGGGTTTTGTCCGCACAATCCAAGCAGCAGATGGGTGGGATCCAAAAAGGGACCATGCTGAGGCCTGGCGGCACATTTTTCTTTTTGAGTATTAATAATTGAGAGTCACTTAATCTGCAAGTCCCCCACCCAAGAGCCATAGGAAGAAGAAAGACTTTGGCTGAAGCACTGGCTCTGCTGGTAGAGTGCTTCCACTGCAGAGGGTCTGCGTTCAAACCCTGAAGAACCTACGTAGTCAAAGCTGAGTGTGTGGTGCTGTGTGGGATTCCACTGTCGAGGAGGCAGAGGCGGGGAGATCCAGAGGCTTCACTGGCCAGGCAGCTTCTCCTGCTTGTTAAATTTGCAGTCAAGTGAGAGACTCTGTCTCAAAACAAACAAACAAACAAACAAACAAACAAGCAAAACACCTCCCTCAAGGTGAACAGTGCCTGAGGGACAACAGCTTAGGCGAACCTACAAACACAGAAACATGGCATGCGCATTAAAGAGAGAAGAGACCCCTTGACTAAGGCTCAACAGAGAGAAGCATTTGGAATAGACTGCTGTAGGTGTTAAATCTCTGGAGAGGGAGGAGAACCCAGGGGAGAGAAGGTGGTAGTGATTCTCTGTTAAAGACAAATACAGGGCCTGGAGAGATGGCTCAGCAGTTAAAAGGCACTGGCTGCTCTCCCGTAGGTCCTGAGTTCTATTCCCAGCAACCACACGGTGGCTCACAGCCATCTATAGTGGGATTAGATGCCCTCCTTTGACATAAAGTTGTACATGCAGATAGAACACATATACATAAAATAAATATATAAAGACAAGAGCAAATGGGGATGTTGCCCCTATAGCAGATGCCCGTGCAGTGTTTGCTGTGTGCCAGCGACTGCTCTATGGGCCTTGAGTGCGGTATCCTTGTGTCAAGGTCATAGACACATCGTCCCCAGAGCTTGGAAGGTCCAGTAGCTTAGTGGTGACTCTGTCTCTGCTCTTCTCTCAGCATAAAACATCACTGAGATGGGGGTGGAGAGGTGGGTTGTTACTTATTTTTTCTTTCTTGTTTCTTCTGGTAATTCACAGCTTCATCAAATATAGTTACTGATTGCTGGTTGGATGAGTGGATGGATGGATGGATTTAGAGATGGGTCTTGCTGTGCTGCCCAAGTAGACCTTGGATTTCTGGGCTCAAATGTCTCTCTAGCCTCAGTCTCCTTAGTAGCTGGGACAACAGATGTGTGCCACTGAGTCTAGCTCCTATCAAATTAAAAAAAAAAAAAGAGGGGCTGGAGAGATGGCTCAGTGGCTAAGAGCACTAGCTCCTCTTCCAGGAGTCCAGAGTTCAGTTCCCAGCACCCACGGCAGCTCATAACCATCTGTAATGAGATCCAATGCCCTCTTTACAGATGTGTATGCAGACAAAGCACCCTTATTCATAAAACGTATAAGTAAACATTTTTGTTTGTATTTGTTGCTGTTTTTAGGTTTTCGTTTTGTATTTTTTTTATGACAGGGTCTCACTGTGCAATAGCCTTGGCTGTCCTGGAACTATCTCTGTAGACCAGGTCGGCCTCAGACTCAGAGATCTGTCTGCCTCTGCCTCCCAAGTGATGGAATTAAAGGTGTGTGCCACCCACTGTCCCAATCTTTTTTTTTTTTTTTTTTAAAGAATAAGTGGGAAGTTTTTATTTCTTTTTTGAAGCCTGGTGACATATTTTTTTCCTTTAAAAAAAAGTGTGTGTTTGTGCACGTGTGTGTGTGGTATGTGTGTAAACGTGAGTGTGTGTGTGTGCGCGCATGTGTAGGTCAGGCATCAGTGTTGGTTGTGTGTTCTCAATTCACTTTTATTTTTGGAGTCAGAGTCTTTCGCTGGGCCCAAAGCTCATGATTTGGCCAGGCTGGCTGATGAATGAACTCCAAGACTCCGCCTGACTCTGCGCGCAGTGCTGCAGTTACAGGTGTATGAGCTGCCACATTTGGCTCTTTTGTGTGTGTGCTGAGGATCCAACTCCGGTCCTCATGCCTGCACAGCAGGGACTTCACCAACTCAGGTATCCCCTAGCGCCACGTGGCAGCAGTGTTGAGCTTTACACTGAGTGCTGTGGCCTGATCCAATGTGAATCCCCTTGATTTTATAGTTGCCACATCCCCTCTACCTTCCCCAAGTTTGTTAAAGTACAAATGAACATAGAATTGGGTGTGTTGATCAACCAAGTTCTTGGCCCAATGTTTATTGAAAACTAATCAAATTTTCCATTGCCAGTTGCTAATAGGCCTGCCTCGCTGGGAAACACACACTGAGAGCCAGCAACCATCAGGAGCCGAGGTCAGCTCCGTTCTTCTGCCTGCATCTTCTTTGTCCATCCTTTGTCTCAGCCCACTGGCAACATTATCTTTAGTTCTGGGAAACCCTTGTTATTCCCTGTCATAAGCATAGGAGAGGCAGAGAGAAATAAAGAGAGAATGCAAATGAGAAATTAATCACAAATTTTGGTCAAGTGTCTCCAATCCTTTGAGCTTAGGAGCCACCAGGAAGGTGATGCTGGGTTTCCTTTTGTGTTATTTTAGAAAAATCAAACAAACTCGTCTTAGTGGCAGTGGGAGTTCTTTCTGTGTGAAAGGCAGAGGGGAAGCAGCTTGAGAACCATTAGGTGGGACTCAGGGCTTTGTCTGTCTCCGCCTACATCTGACCCACATATTTAGCAACATTTCTGAGTCAGAATGTTAGGAAAGCTTTCATGCACTCAATTTTTAACTACATTTGGCTAAGTTTCCTGTGAGTTGCCATGAGGAAATAAACAAACAAATGCAGCCCTCTCGATTTTCCACCTCCACACACCACTCCCAGTAGGACCAGTGAGCCGGGCACAAACAGCGACCCTTTTCCCGAGACTTCCTTCCTCTCTGCTTCCCACTCTGCTTGGCAGACATGTTGACCAAGACCTCAGCGCTGTGTCATCATGGAAAAGAAGCCTGGGGTATGGCACCCGGAACACTGGATTCTTGTGTTTGGATCCCTGACTGCTTGTCCTGGGCTCCTGCCTGCAGTCTCAGGAGCCTGAGGCCAGACCAGACCTGGCCGTTGTGGGAAGTGGAGTCTGGCATTGCAGGTCCTGCGCTGATTGACTGACTCCTCTACATCCTGCTTCTATTCTGGCAACTGGCCTTCTGCTCTGACCTGTGACCCAGCTCCGTGGTCTTGTCACCTTGAACTTCTGCTCTGGACTGAATTTCACTTTGCTCAGACTTTGGTCATTTCGGTAGGAAAAGCAGAATTGTCCAGGTAAAAGCATTTATTTGCAGGGAAGATACTAGCTTATAGCTGCAGGAGGATTAAAGTAGGGAAGCTTAATTTCAGGAGTATCTAGACCCCTCTTTGGATATTCTGTAGCTCACTTCAAGATGTTTTTTGACTGTTTTTCTTAATGAAGATGTCCATGGTCCCTGGGGAGCCATGCTGAGGAGCCTGGCTGTATTTACATGCATTCACTACTGAATGCATCAACTCTGGTTCACACCACCTAGTAAAGACATAGCCCCTGAGACTCTCCTCAGGAAAGGGCCG
Organism: Ondatra zibethicus; assembly: GCA_004026605.1. Lineage (NCBI taxonomy): Eukaryota > Metazoa > Chordata > Mammalia > Rodentia > Cricetidae > Ondatra > Ondatra zibethicus. The sequence goes on along the minus strand of PVIU01007576.1, from coordinate 10,807 downwards.
GGAATGAGTACAGCCCCGACTGTGCTGTTCGTGTGCTATTCTTGTTCTTCCTAGCCTCCCTAGACCAGCCTGTACCTTGGTTCCCTCCAGCGCAGCCGGCATATCCTTAGAGCTTATCCCCGAAGTGGGGATTTTAAATAAAGAACATTGAGCAAAGGAGGAACACACAACTGGGGAAAACCCTTAATGAAGAAGACATGCCCATCTTCAGTGCTACATATCTTGCCAGACGCCTCCCTGGTCTTTCTCAGGGCAGGATCCACGTGGCAAAAGCACACCGAAGCTAGGCAGTGATGGCACACACCTTTAATCCTAGTCGTCGGGCAGACCTCTGTGAGTTCAAGGCCAGCCTGGTCCATAGAACTAGTTCCAGGACAGCCAGTACTACACAGGGAAATCCTCTCTCAAAAAAACTAAAACAAAAACCAAGCAAATGGGCAAACAAAGCAAAAACAAAAGACCCCACATTGAATCCTTATGTGAGAATTGTCTCTAAGCCATCCCAAAATTCAGAGGAAAACATGAAAGGATTTTTTTTTGGGTGGGGGGGGGCAAAGGTCTGCCTTTGGCATGACACTTAAGTGACTTTTCCTCAATGAAAGATCCTGGGATCTGTATTTTTATTTTCCTGTTACCTTTCTATAAGAATAAATACAACCTGATAGTCTGAAGAACCTAGTCTCTCAAAGCACGGTATGTTAAATCTAACATTTATTTCTTGGGTTGGCACATCTTGTAGTAGGAGATTTATCCTGTTAGCCAAGGCTATGGTAGCTGTGATTTAGGTCTTGTCTGTACCGGTGTGACTTACTGCCATGACTCCTATGTTATAATGGGATTCAGCATCAACACATAGGATGGCAAGGGAGTGATCTGCCAGGCTCCACAGACAGGCATTTGTACTGAAGTTGTCTGGTTCATTATTTAACACAAATCATTTGGAATTCTTCTGGGAAAGCACTGTGGCCAAATATGCTTGATAACACTGCCTACTCACCATCGTTTTGCAGACCCAGAATGCTGAGTACCTCGTTTTTGACTCGAAGAAGATATAGGAAGATTAGTTTAGCTCTATATAACCCACTATTTCTCACACCTGGTGAAAGGTGGAACCCTTTCCTTACCTGCTCACATCTGGAAGTAGTTTTTAGTAGAACATTCTTAAGGAAGTGATGGTTTATTTCAGTGCCCTGACCTAACTATGGAGATGTTATCAGTCTGCTTTATAGATGAGAAGACAGACCCATCTCACTGGACTTAACCCAGCTCTGGCTGACACTGGATTGACCTATGGGAGACTCTACAGCAGAAACACAGCCAAGCCATCCTTTGATTACGAGCTAACACAAATGATCTGATCATAAATATTATGGTAAGGTGCTTTCTTTGTTCAGATTCCCCCCTTGCTATAGACACAAGCTCTATCCTTTTGCTATTGTCTCATAATTAGAGCAAGGGCAACTGATTTTCAAGGTTCTTTTTGCCACTTTGTTTGCTTAAAAGAGTTATGTTTTTATAGTATCTGTCTCTGTCCTTTCACTAGAAAGAGCGTCCACATAGCTGAGTGAGCATATCCTGTTTGTGACATTGAAACAGGACAGTCTAGGGACAAATACTTGATGAAAAGAAGGAGGCAAATTCAGAGGAAACAGAAACATTCCCTTTCTAAGTATTTTCTGTCTCGCAACGTTGCCTTCCTTTCTGTGTACCATCTCTACCACCTAATTCCAGCTTCCCCGCTTTCCTTTCCCATCAGAATAATACAGCCACTCTGTGGTCCATCATTGGAAGTATAGAGACAAGGGACTTGCTTCTATTTTGAAGGACTCCAGTTAGATGAAATAAATATAGTTTTTTTCTGATAGAAATAGTCAGTGCATATACTAATAATATTTTATGCCATCATATGAAGGAGAAACAGGGACAAAACAGAACAAAGGAACAAACACTGAGTTTGGGCTTGGCACGTCTCTGTGTCTGGCTCTTCAAGTACTAAAGCTTGTTTTTTCTCATCTACAAGTTGGCAGGGTGAGTTCTCACTGAGTTCATGGGCGTGTGGGAAAAAAATTACATTAGAAAGTCTAAAGGAGGTAGCACAAGAGTCAACAAGTATGTAATAAAATGTCTGGTGGTAGTGGGAAAAAACACTCTTTCCTTCTCTAGCTGTGTAATTACTTGTCACAACACAGAAGCAGAATGGGTATCTCTCAGTTTGAAACACACACACAGATACACACACACACACACACACACACACACACACACACACACACACACCCTGTATACTCTGTAGTTTCAAAATTGACTTGTTTAAAACAATGTTGGATGATCAAAGCCTCTGATTTGCCTAAAGTGGATCTGGTTAGGAAATCACATTGTTTACTAAAGTGAGGTCAGAGGTGAAGAGTCACATAGGGTAGAGTGGAATGGGTCAGTCAGGAGTGGAGCTGGACCAGACCTAGGAACCACAGTCCTGCAAGACTTAAGCAGTTCTCTAGAAATGGATCTCAGTAGTTTTGGTTCTGCATAGAACATTCTTTGCCCAGCTAGTCAAATGTTGCTTTATAGGAAAAACCTCTTTTCCAGTAGGTGAAAACCCCAACCTATATAACACGGCGAGCCCAAGGCCCAACTTGTGGGTAAATATTTTATTTGGAGTCATTTTCTATTGGCATAATAGCCACAAACTAATACTCTCAGGGTGTTTTTAGACCTGAGGTGCTGGGCCCATCTGTGGTAGCGAGCACGCTATGCAGTATGAAGCACTTGCCATGTGCCAGGCACTCGCTGGAGGATGTCACAGAGTCTCGACTCCACTGAGCAGCCACGTGAGGAGCCCAGGATCCTCTTGGTTTCTGCCCTCCGCGTGTCCGGGCATCTAATGTTTCTGCTGGAGAGAGCAGATTTGCTATTTTCTGGCACTGCATTGTTACTGCCTGCCAGAGCTGCCCTGAACCTGCTCAGAAATCCTAAAGTGACAAGGCCTTTCACGATTCTGTGGGCAGCAATCCTATGGACAGTGAGGAGGGCAGGAGGCTGGCTTCCAGAAGCCAGGTGATTGACTATGGAAAGTCCCAACAAAGCTGCTTCGCTCGATTTTCCCAGAGAAAGAACCAGATTAGTAGAATCCCTGCAAGAGGCCAGATATTTCAGGTGGATCTGTGAATTGCATTTTCATGCAGCTGGGCGGAAAGAGGTGGCTCACTGATCAAGGGAACCTCCTGATCTTGCAGAGGATCTGAGGCCAGGCCCCAGCACCCCGTTGGGAGGCTCAGAGCCATCTCTAACTTCAGCTACAGGGGGTTTCTGCACTTCTGGCATGTGCCTCTGCTCATGTGTATAGAATCGCCTTCCCTAACATCATTAAATAAAAATAATTTGGAAAAAAATTTTCATGCAACTAATGAAAAAAGAACTTACAAGGGAAAGAGCATTTTAAGTGAGCAGATTGTTCCCATCTTAGTCCTTGGTATATCTTTCTACAACCATCACTGCTTTCCCCTCCCCAAATCAAGATACCTGGGAAGCTAATGACTAAACATGGAATCCTTGTATGATCTTCCAGCCCACAGGGAGACCATGCAAAGGACCCCTCCTCCTCCTCCTCTCCTCTCCTCCTCCTCCTCCTTCTCCTCCTCCTCTCCTCCTCCTTCTCCTTCTCCTCCTCCTCTCCTCCTCCTCTCCTCCTCCTTCTCCTTCTCCTCCTCCTCTCCTCCTCCTTCTCCTCTTCCTCCTTCTTCTCCTCCTCCTCCAGTGTCTTGCATTTCGAATCCGTGTTTCTGGATGCAGCTAGAAGCACATTGCAAAGTTTTCTTCCCAGCATCTAGGTTTTCTCAGCTGGCATTGCCCTTGTGTGGATGGATGGCAAGCTCATGGTGTCGACTCAGAATGACATTTAACGAGTTCAACTTTTAGAGGGTTCGGTGAAAGGTGTCAAGCTGAATCTCTCCAGATTGGGTGGGGGTGAGAGTGGGGAAGGGAAGGAGAGGGGGTTGCAGCCTTTGGGGATCAAGGATTTATTATTCATGGACAATGACGACTCCATGCTGTTTTAGGAGATTCCAGGACAGAGGTGAAGAATGTGCCTATAACTGTTGGGTGTGGGCCTTAGGTGCTCGTGATTGTGTGGGGAGCAGGGCAGAGAAAAGATCCTTTCCTGGTCATCTGTACTGTCCTGGAGGCTTATGCTGCTTGGCTTTGGCTGAGGTAATAACATAGGGAGAAGTAGTGAAGCATGGTGGGAAAAGGCTAACTGAAACTGAATTCTCTTCCAACTCGAGAATGTAGAGTGAGCCATGTGTGTGTTGACTTAGACAATGAAGCATCTGATGTTGGTTTTGTGCCTGTAGCACCAAAGGAAAAGTGCCAAGAATATTTGCCTTGTATACCTCGCCTCAGATACTGTGGGGTTGACTCAAGAGATTTGTGTGTAGGGCATGCCTACTAGCTAGCCTTCTAGGCTACCAGGACTGTTCACTAACTATCTTTCTTTCTCTACTAGCTCATCTCTGTTTAAAGTCAATGTCAACTCCCAGTGCCATTCCAGAGCCTTGAGGTCAAAAAGAGGACACCAAGAAGTACTGCCTGTGCTGTCCTCTCTCCTTGTTCTTTAAGGTGAGTCCTTAACTTTGGCTACAAATTAGAACTTGGGAGGGCTTGGGAAAGTCTCGGTTCATGGGCCCAACTCCCAGTCTAGCAATCAGAATCTCAAGAAGTAGAATCCGAACAAAGGAGATTTTGAAATTTCTCTGTTGTTTTAATAGCCAATGAGAGCCACTAGTCATAGACAATGAGAGCCATTTACCATAGCCACTAGCCATTGGTCATGGCCAATGAGAGTCGTTGGTCTGGGGCACCCAGCTTGAGAATATAGTTGGGCTATAATTTAGAACTGGAGACTGTGCTGGGATGGTCAGAAACTCAGTAAGCTGAGAGGCAGACTCTCTTTTAAAGCCCCAATATTAACATTCTAAGAACAAGGAGTTGAGCAGACACAGGCCCTTGACCCTAAAGAAGAAAAGGGGCCAGCCAATGACTGAGGGCCTGAGGGTGGCCCGGTTTGACAAAAGGAAATAAAGAAATTTGTCGTCTTCTGGAACTTGTACTGCTAGCAATGCTGTCTAAAAGTCGAGACTGGTATGAATGATTTAGCCCTTCAGGGAGATTCTTGGCAATGAAATCAATTTTACCTATCTTTTCTCTGCATAGTCAGCCTGAGATGGTCAAACCTCAGGAGTAAAGCTGACATTAGAAGCAGAAGCAAAGAGAAAGTTCTGATCTTCACTATTGTGCTGCTGATAAAACCCAAAATTGATTGAGACACCCCTTGGGAAGACTGGAGCAAACCTAGGTCTTGTTGCTGCAGAGTGTTATAATTTCCTTTGTACATCCTACTCATAAGATACGTAATCTGCATTTAATGAGCCTTCAGACAAGGGACTGGAAGCTTGGTGTGTTTTACTTTTTCTAAAGCTGCTTCTGGATAAAGATTCAGAGGCCACATTGCAGGCTCACAGTTTATTTTTCCTTGGGAAGTTTTGGTCTTGTGTTACAAAGACATGGCAGCCTCAAGAGTCTTTCTGTTCTTTCTATAACTGGAATGACCCCAGTCCAGGTTAACCCCCCAAAGGCTCCAGTTTATATCTGTTACCTCAGCTTAATTACCAATAACCTACATTTTCATTTTAAATGCCTGGGTCACCCTGGTCATCACAGAGCGGACCTCTGGGCCTAGAAGGCAGACCTGTGCTCCAATGATATCTCTTCCACTAATGAACTCTATACTCTTAGACACTCCGTTTCTTTTTTGTTAAGTAAAGGAGATCTAATCCAGGAATCTGAGCTCTTACCACCTGACCAAGAAATAATACCGCATGCAAATTTTTGTATGACTTTTGTATATACGCCAGCATGTGCATCTTTGTATATATTTTCTTCTGCAGATGGTTTTGATAGCTGTTATTATATTTTCAGAGCTTCATGATTACAAAATGGTAAAGACTCACAATTGGATGAAATCTGCAGAACTCTTTACTTCTGCCGATAGGAAGCTTTTTAAAATAAAACTTAGAAGCCAGTTAAAATATTGTGTGAGAACATTTCCACAGTGAAAATTACACCATAATTGATTTTCCATATACCAAATAAATAAGTGGAATCTTACTTTTAAAAGACAGGCAGCCCACACCTTGCAACGACAAAAGGACTCTCCAGTGAGACAGATAGGACCCAAAGCTGGGAATACAGAGGTGTCTGCTGTCAGAAGAGCACAGGAAGGCAGGAAAGGGCCATCCCCTAGGAGGAAGCATGAGTATCTGTGATTCATAAGACAACCCCTACTTAAAATGTCCTGAGTTTCTTGTGTTAGGTGGATAGAAAAGACAATAGACAATAAAGAGAGAAGTAGTTATAGATTAAAAGAGAAGATGGTGAGCGAGGGCTATGCAGAAATGTTTTCTGCTTTGTCATTTAACTGCTGCGTGATCTTGAGTGGATGACTTTCTTTGGCTGCAGAACCAGAATGAAGATGCATAACTTAAACTGCAAGATCTGGGCCCCAGTTTTCTCATTTCAGATCAGTTCCCCCTTCGGCTGAGCCTGATGGAATCTTCCCATCTCTCTCTCTCTTCCTTGGAATTAGCTAATTTGTAAAAGGCCTTGAAATACCATCTCTTCTCCAGAAATTACATTTGCTGGGAATTATAGACAGGCCTGTAATCAGGAATCTGAGGCAGAGGGATTGCAAATTCATGGTCTGTCTGGGCTGTACAGTGAGTTCAAGGCCAGTCTAGGCAAGTTGTGAGACTAGCTCAAAATAAAACGGTTAAGTATAGCTCAAGGAGAGAATGTTTGCCTTGCCTTCCTGAGCCCTAGACTCACTCTCCAGTACCACAAACAGCAGCTTGCCAAGGCCCTTTTGCTCCAGCCTCTCTTGTCTTGGTGGCGTGAAGATCAGCAAAGGATGTCCTGTGGGATTTTAACTTTCTTAAACTTTATTTTTTTTTCATATTCTTTTATTCCTTTTCATTCAAAAAAATCTACATTTCCTCCCTTTCTCCCAATCCCCTCCTGCTCCCTTCCACCTCTCCTCCCTCCCCCTGCCTCCCCAAAAGAGGGCATGGTACCCTGTGCTGTGGGAAGTCCAAGGCCCTCCCCCCTCCATCCCGGCCCAGGAAGGTGCACATCCAAAAAGACTAGGGTCCCAAAAAGATAATACATGCAGAAGAGATAGGTCCTAGTGTCATTGTTGATGGCTTCTCAGTCTGCCCCCATTGGCAGCCACACTCAGAGAGTCCGGCTTGGTCATATGCTTGTTCAGTCCTGGTCCAGCTGGACCTGGCGAGCTCCCATCAGCTCAGGCACACTGTCTCAGTGGGTGGACCAGCCCCCCACAGCCCCAACCTCCCTGCTCATCCTCTCCCACCCTCCGCTCCTCCTCGACCGGACCTTGGGAGCTCGGTCCATTGCTCTGATGTGAATGTGGGTCTCTGTCTCTATCTCCATCCATCGGACGAAATTTCTATGGTGATGATCAAGATATTCATCAATGTGACTATGGGACAAGGCTAGTTCAGGCACCCTCTCCTCTGCTGCCCAAGTACCTAGCTGGGGATATCCCATGGACACTTGTGATCCCCTCTAGAGCCAAGTACGTATCTTGACAATCCTAAAATGACTCCCTTAATGTAGATATCTTATTCCCTTCTCCAATATCCACCTTTCTTCCATCTCCACCCTCCCACTCCCCCAAGCTCTCCCCATCCTTCCCTTCTCCCTTCTGCTTCCCCCTCTCCCCTTCCCTCACCCTCCCTACTCCCGTGCTTCCAACTTTTGCCTGGCGATCTTGTTTGCTTCGAATTTCCAGGAGGATCTATATATGTTTTTCTTTGAGTTCACCTTGCTATTTGGCTTCTCTCTCTTTCCCTACAAGGAATCATGCATTTCCAGTCTTTTGAATATTCACATTCTTGAAAACTGGCCAAAGCTGTTGTTGCTGCTTGCACAGTAAAGACTATATTTGAGAAAGCAGGGATTTTGGTGTTTGAAAGGTGGCAACTGGTCATCCTATCAGAGATTGTTTTCTTTGCTCCTGATCTGGTGGAGAGACAGATTCTGGTTTTAGTCCCTTCTTCCTCTCTTTCATGCTCTAGCCTCTCTGGTGGAGCAACTCCAAAAGGAAATGCTGATGAATCACATAATGTTAGGGGAACTCCAGGAAGGAAAACCAGAATTTGTTGATCTACCCACTCATTTTTCAAAGGAAATGATTGTCTGGGTGTTTTAAGTTGATTGCTTTGGGATTGGTAGAGACAAGATATCTAGGTTGTTCAACCACCTCCAACATGGTGTCTGCTATAAAGTTCATTCATCATTTTGGCACATTCGTTTTGGTGAATAAACGCCAACCAGTTGAATTCCTTCTGATGATATATGGAGGCACAGGAAATTTGGGGGACAGAGATGACTTCTAGACACAGCAGTCAGGACATAACTTTGGATGGAATTCATTCTCTTGGTTTAATTTATGCACAAAAGAGGGAAGTCTGGAATACAATAAATAACTGCTATAAAAGTAAGTGGGTGAGGAAAGAATTCTGTTTGTTCCATACTAGTTACTTTCTACCTTTTCTCAGTCTTTATATGTGATCTATATTATCTACTAAACAGTCAGGAAGGAGGAGGTTGTACCAGGTATTTTAATAAAGGAAATTTTTAGCATGTTGGTGAAGTGAAAGGAAAAAAATTTAAAAAGACATAAAACCAAACAAGGGGTGAGAAGACAATCCGGGGTTTAGTGGTACCGTAGGCCATTGCCAGGAGGGATGGAGAGAGCAGGAAGTGTTATCATAGTAGGGAAACTGGGCCATCAGGTGCATAAATACAAAGAAGTGGAAGCATCAGCAGGTGCTTGGAATGGAGAGGGATTATGTGGCATGCCCCTCTGTATGCTGTGAACATTTTTTGTTACCATTGGTTAATAAAGAAGCAGATTTGGCCAATAGCTAGGCAAAATAGAGCCAGGTGGGAAATCCAAGCAAAAATACAGGAAAAAAGAAGGCAAAGTCTGGGAGACACCAGCAGCCGCCAGAGGAGTAAGATGCCAGAGCATTACCGGTAAGCCGTGGGGCACATGGCAATCAGATTATTAGAAATGAGTTAATTTAAGTTGTGAGAGCTATTTAATAATGAGCCTGGGCTATTGGCCAAACAATTATAATTAATATTAAGCCTTAGAATGATTATTTAATAAGAAGCCATGGGGGCCAGTGGGTGGGAGAGAAACCTGTTCAGTGGAACTGGGAGAGAGAGAGAGAGAGAGAGAGAGAGAGAGAGAGAGAGAGAGAGAGAGAGAGAGAGAGAGAGAAGAGCTGCTTCACTTGGCCAAAAGCAGGAAAGGGGGAAACACACTTTGACTTCTTCCCTCCTCTAGTTCTCCAAAGGTCCAGCGCCTTTCATTGGCTGACCCTAACAAGGAAGCCAGCGATCTTTTTCCTTTTCTTTTTTATTTATTCTTCTCTCATATATTACATCCTGATCACAGTTTACCCTCCCCCCTCTTCACCCCCTCCCTACCCCTACCTTCTTTCCCCCGATATCTACTCTTTCTCCTTTCCCTTCAGAAAAGGGCAGGCCTCCCAGAGACATCAATCAATCAAACATAACATATCAAGTTATAATAAGATTAGGCACAGACACTCATATCAGGGCTGGATGAGGTGACCCAGTAGGAGGAAAAGGGTTCCAAAAGTAGGCAATGAGTCAGAGACAGCCTGCTGCTCCCATGGTTAGGAGTCCCACAACAACATCAAGCTACATAGCCATTATATATGTGTGTGTGTCTGTGTGTGTGTGTGTCTTTACACACACACACACACACACACACACACACACACACACACACACACACACACACACACACACACACACAGAGAACCTACGTCAGACCCATCTAGGCTCTTTGGTTTTCACTCCAGTCTCAGTGAGCCCCTGTGAACCCTGGTTAGTTGATTCTGTTGGCTGTTTTCTTGTGGTGTCCTTGACCTTTCTAAGCCAGCTGTTTTTAACTGGGACCCAAATTCTTACATTAATCTTGTTAGCTCAAGCTCTTTTGGCTTGGTAGCTTTATTTCTAATTTGGAAATTTGTTTTGATATTCTAATTGTTTTATGTGTGGTCTTATGTTTAAATAGCAGTCTAATGGAAGCAATTTGTCAGTGTTAGGAGCTCACGATAATGTGTTTCCTCCAGAAGAAGGGTGTATATGATTTACATTTGATAATAAAGATGTAGAATTTTGATATCAGGATTCACCAAGATTTTAACTGTGGGAACTAAGAGAGTCTGAGGATTACCTACAACTTGGGTTGTGAGACCATGGGGAATTCTGAATTCTGTTAAGACAACTATTTTAGGTTGAACTGAAAAGGGGTCTTAAGAGGGTGACTTACCAATAGTGTGCAGACAGATTTTACTTTTATATCAGCAATATTTAATAAAATGTTTAAAAATAATATCACTATAAGTTGGGTCAAACACTCATTTGCCCCCAGAGTTGACTTTTCATGTGGGTGTTTTTTTCAGTGTGTTCTTTTCAAACAATGGGCTCTACAGCTTTTTCTGCTCATCAGCAGGAACTATTTGATAGATCTGAAGGTGACCTCCCGCACTCCCAGGACAGGCTGCAAACAGATAGCTTTAGCCTGTAGTGAGACCAGAAACGACGTGACCCCAGACTGGATGATGCTGTTTCTTTATCATAGACGCCTTTCTTCTAGATTGTTGTCTGTCACACACAGAAAACAAACCCC
>PVIU01007575.1:0-94144 GCA_004026605.1 Ondatra zibethicus | reverse complement strand
TGGAGACAGGGAATGCCAAGGACCAGCTCATAGACATATCAGCAAGCTCTGGATTCAACTGAAATCACTTGCTCCATGAATAAGGTAAGCAGCTGTGGAAGACTGCCAACATCAGCCTTGGGCCTCCACACAGCACACTTGCACACACACATGTACCTGCACACATGCAAGCACCTGTTTACACACAGAGACACCACACGCATATCCATGAGGGGAAAATGGTAGGTTAGCAGAGTGAATCAGAGCACAGACCTGTGCTGGAGTTAAGTCAGGCAGGTTGGGTGACTTCAGGCAAGTTCAAACTCTGTTCAATTTGTAAGTGCCATATAAATGTATATCAAATTTAAACAGTTGTCTTTGGGGGCATGAGAATAAAGATGTTACGATGCATGTCAAAAAAAAAAAAAAAAAAAAGATACCCTTGCCCAAAAGGGAGGATTAAGTTAGTTTGCCTGTGAATTTATCCAGTGGTAAAAAGACTAGAAAATTAATTTTAAAAAAGGGGTTAGGAAGGGCTGCTGGTATTAGTTGAGAGTACTAGCTTAAATACTTAAGTACTTCAAAACTTACTCCTCTGTGGACTTGAAATACGGCAGTCAGTAGCAAACATCTTAGTTGATCAAACTGGCTCTCAGCTGGACTTGAATATATGTTTGCTTTGGCAATCTTGGATAAATGTAATGAAGGAGAAATGGAAGGCACCATGTTAACTTCTTCCTCTAACTTCTATGCCTAGGTTCAGTAGAGGTTCAACCTTTATTTATAGGGTGGGGATACATTAAAACCTAGAGTAGAAAACTCATAATATCCTTTTTTAAATTAAGAAAAATCCTCTAAAATGTTGATACAAGTTGAAAATTAATATTTTAAAACTCCTTCGCAGCTAGCGATTTTCCTTCCAGCTAAATGAAAGCTGAGGAATAAAACTTACTAATAAAATTTAGATTCAGAAATGCAGATGTGGCAGTATGAAGCCTGAACAGTATCATTCGGATGTCTCCCCACTTCCTCCTTACACTCAAACACGGAATTATGCTCTGCCCTGAGAAGGAAAATGGAGAGATGGTATGGCCAGAGAAGCTGTGCTCAAGGGTGAACGTGAATGATACAATCAGGTCAGCGCCCCCAAGCTGCAAACACCCTAGTCCTGAAAAGGAACCTATAGTGAAAATGCTGCCCCATGTCTGAGGGCCTTGCTAAAGCAAGATGGTAGGCTTCTTTCAACACCTCCTTTTTAAAGAAATAACCATTCATGATTGGGAAATCACTTTATTCAGTGAAGCATGGACTCCAGACTAATTAATTCTTTTTTGAGAGAGAACCAAGGTACATTTGGGCAATGAATTAAAATTAATTAACTTGGTACCACAGTACAGAGAGATTTTGAAATGCACAAAAATACCCAGTGTCACCTGACCATGAGCCAGAATCCCGGATTTCCAGACGTAGAGCTCAATGATAGCTGTAATTCATGGCAGTTTATGACATTTCATGGAACATTTGGTCATTATGACATTTATGATGTAATGAAATAGGCCATAAAATGCTGTAAATTGTTGGGAACAAAAGACATTCATATTTTTGATGGGCATCTTCATTTCTACCAAGATGTAAGCAGGTTAAATTGAAGCCCAACCTGCAGTTGAGCAGTAAAGTTTTAGTTTGGGCCTTTCTCTCCAGCTGTCTTTCTCCCTCTTCTTCTTCCCCAACACTCTTCCTCTTTCCTTGCTCCCCTTTGCACTTTTTCAAATTAAATAAAAAGCCAGATCTATAAGTGTAAAAAGAGAAGAATTTTCTCCATATTTTGCAAAGATGAAAAGCCCTATGATTCTATGGGTGAGAGTTATAAATCCCGAAAGTGCAAAGTATGCGACTTCTAGCTCATTTGCATATCTTCTGGTGGGGTAAAATGTGAAACATGCAAAATTTCTAATAGTAAGTGATGACTGCAGCTTGCCTATATCTGATAATATAATTCCTGAAACCATTTTTAGCACCTACTGTCAGGTTTTTTAAATGTCAGGACTGACCTTGTTGAATTATGCATGGAAATTAATACTAAAGTGTTTTTCCAGGAAATAGATTTAAAACACACAAATGTTCTCTTTAGAATGAGAAAAACAAATGTCTTCAAAAGAGCATTTCATTAACAAAGCCCAGCTATTCTTCACGATCATCTTGTGCTTTTGTGTGGTTTTGTATTTAAAAAGTTGCCAAACTATTATTTGAGTGTGTAAGTAGGGCATTATGTGCATAACACAGAAGTATTCTAAAAATGCAGGCAGGGCTCATGAGATTACTCAGTGAGGAAAAACACTTGCTGTCAAGCCTGGTTTCTAGAGCTTGATACCTTTGACCTCATGGGGTAAAGAGAACCTATTTCTACAAGTTTTTCTTGGGCCTCCAAACATTCAACATGATAGGCAAATGCTCACTTACATGCACACATACATACACACACACCCTTAAAAAATAAAAATTTTATAAAAATGCATCAGGACATTGTTTTTATTGTATATCTTTTATACATACGGATCATCAAATTAACAATAATTTTGTGACTTCATTGACAAACCTTATCTTGGCAGGTACTAGGTAGAAAGGAATATCCAGATCAGATTGCATGTTCCTTTCCTGATACTATTTTATTCTGTTTCATTTTTCTGTGTGAACTGACACTATTTCTAAGATATTTATGATCAGAGATAAGAGCAAGGGCAGAAATTTATTGTGTGCTGAGTGTGTGTGTGTCCACCAGTGTTCATTTGTCAGAGGCCTAATCTCCAGTGTGAGTCATTTGGGGGTGAGAGTTTGGGAAATAGTTAGGTTTAGATTAGTTCCTGAAAATGACTGTCTCTGATTCTGTCCCTATCTTTCCTTCCCTTTCTCCCTCTCTTCCTTTTCCTCCCCCTTTCCTCTCCTTCTTCTCACATGAACACTATAGGATCTTACAGAGACAGAGTTGCCCTTTGCAGCCAGAAAGAGACCCAAAGTGAATAGCGTCTACCATTGTCCTCACATAGAACATTTCTGCTCCCACAACCATGCGAAAAAATTGTCAGCTATCCAGTCACCTAGTCTATGGCATTTTGTTACAACAGCATGAATTAACTAACAGAGGGAAAACTCACAAGGAATGTATTCCAAGAAATAAATCACCATTAAGGTAAAAAGTATTTCTGTAATATAGAAATATATTACTATAAGTTCATAAGGAAATTCTCATGGGCTGTATCACCCTGGATGGAGCTAAATCATGCATGAATATTGCTAGACACTTCCCCTAAGTGAAGGCAAGAACAAGAGATCATATTATTCCTGTGAAAACTGGGGATTCCATGACTTTATTCTGTAGACTTGACCACCTTGCGCAAGGCCAGTGGGAAGTTAAGTTGTAGGGCTCTGCTCCTACTTCTTGATATGTCCAGCCAAGATTTTATTTTATTTCCACATTTTTCTTGACATAATTAATATATAAAGCATATAAATATGCTTTCATATTTCCAAGAATTCACTCTGTTCCTAAAATTTTGTTGATTAGAGCACATTAGCAGTTTCTGTGAATGGAGCTATAGAAATTGACAAGGTTTTCTAGAACAGAAACGACTCTAAGAACTTTTGTTGTTAGCAGCAGATTCTTTCCAGTCTTGCCCACCACTCCTGCCTCAGCCCCAGAAATACGCGAATGTGTTCTCACCACAGTAATTTTGCATTTTGTTTATTTATTTATTATTTTTCTCTGCTCCCCTTCTTTCCTCTCCCTTTCCCTTCCACACTCCCCCATGGTCCCCATGCTCCCAATTTACTGAGGAGATCTTGCCTTTTTCTACTTCCCATGTATATTAGATCCATGTATTTCTCTCTTAGGGTCCTCAGAATGCTATAGAAATGTAATCTTGTATAACCTTTGGAAATCTGAGAAATTTCATTAACCAGAATGAATTAGGCCACTTCCATATCATTCCATAAAACAACATTTTGTTTCTTTTATTACAAAGTAAAATTAAATTGCATGAATTTATCTCAGCTCAAACATCCCATGGCTGAATTTGGACTTGGCAACTCTGATTACACTTTTTTGGTAATTAAGAATAAAGTGCTATATATTCAGATATAGTATTTCATTTAGGGCTATATTTTTACTCATTTTTCTGAAAAATAACATAAAAAACGTTAGGTCACGTGGTAAATGGGTATTTATTTTATTCCTAGCCTCCAAATTGAAGCATTCTTCTTGAAGGAAGGCTAAAGAAATATTAAGTGAACAAAACCACAAACAGGAGCTAAAAGTCATAGGAAACAAAATTAAAAGAGTTGCAAGGCCTCTCCTAAGCTTAAAAGAATTACAATAAACAATTGCAATGGAGAGATGAGACCTTGGTGGTGTTTCCTAAAACTGTCCAGGGAGCTCTTGGAATGCAGTTTACATCAACCATCCTTTAAGCTATGGTTAGGTTCTTCATGAAACAACTGCCTCAAGTCTCCCATGCTCCTGTAAATGACAAGAGACTCACAGGCTCAACAAGTTAGACTTCTGATTTAACAGACATTTGTTCACATTACATCATATTGAACTTCACAGGAAGTTATTACATGGCTTTCCATCACATTTGGCATCCCATTGGCCAAGAGCTCCAGGTGTTCATTTCCTCCACAGCACTTGATACTTTCACTCTGTGTTTTTGTTAGTTACTAGCAACGATAAACTAGATTTTCCTGTAGGTTTTAGTTGCATTTACCCAATGATTAATTGTGTTGTGTGTGTCAACATATCCTACATTTATCATGGCACCAAGAACTTTTGCTCATTTCTTTATAAAGGTTGGTTTATTTTATTATTTTTTTTAAATTTTTGGAAATTTAAAATTGAAGATATAAGACCTTTGTCAGAAATGGGATGTCATTAGCTTAATAGTTCTTTCCTCTGCAATAAGAACTAATTTATCATTTTTTTTTTTTTGCATTGTGCTTCTGGCCTCTTCTGTGAGAACTTAGACTAACCCAGTACCACAGATTGTCACTTGTTATTGCTTCCACTAGTGTTAAAACTTTATATTTTACACTTAGTTTTGAAATGATATATGGTCTAAAGTACATTTCTTTTGCTTGCTTGTATGCAGTTGCTCAACTCTCCCAGCACCTTTTATTAATGGATTAAGTTATTCCTTTGCTCTACTTTTGAAACTTTGTCAGACATTGTTTTATGATTTTAGGGTCTATTAAGAACTATTTGATTGTCCCATGGTTTTGTGTCTATATTTTAGATCACTGTAACTTTTTGGTAAGTCTTAGAATCTGATAGTGTGAGAATCCAAAACTTACTGTCAAAGACGAAAATCTTGCAGGGTAGTATTCAGTCATTCAAAGAAACCAGAAGTATTCTGCCTCAAAATCAAGGTCCAATTCAGTGGTCACCCAGCTTCAAGGAATGTTGATAAATAGAGATAGGTTTTACTTATCATAGATGAACAAAGTTTAGTCAATAGTCTCTAGAACTGTGATTGTCAAATTTTTTACTTTTGGTGACAATCTGGGCAGGATAAACTCACAATATTTCAATTTTACCTTTCTGCCCAGAGTATTAATCTCATTTTGTTATTCATTATTAAATAGTTTAACTGAAAAGTGATATATTCCTAAATTCTATGATGACATTTTCTACTGTTGCTTCTCCTTTATTTTACTTCCCAAAGCTTCCATTACACATAGCCTCTCTCCCTGTTCACCTAAAAAGAGGAATTTTCTGAACTCCTCTGTAGTGCATGATCTCCTTTGCCTCAGCCTCTTTAATACCTTATATTAAGATGTTGCAGCTTTTTTCTTTGTCATTATTTATATCATCTCCTAACTTCTACTATGTTTATGCTCCTGGTTGACAATGGCCATAACAAATAATTATGTTGAATTCATGTCTGTATTCCTAACATAAGAACTCAGTAAACATGTTTTATTGTTGATAGTTCAGCCAAATGACCCTAGCATTCTTAGTAAATTAAACTGAAATCATCACCAGGCCAAAGCTCAAATGTGAGACCATCAAAATCCATATGGCATTTTGTCCTTATGACATGCATCTATGAGGACTAAAGGATTGCTTTCAGAATTATAACTCCTAAAACTGCCAGGGTCAAGGAGGGTGGCTAGAAGACAGAAGGGCAGGATACTGACACCAAATCTTAGACTTGCTAGTGATCCTCGTGGCCAAGAACATAAAAATCACACACCTGCCATTGCCAAGGGAAGTCAAGCATCTCCATTTCTCCAGATGCTTCTTGTCCACAGACAGTTAGGGTTTCTAAAGGCAACGAGAAGGGAGAAGGAAAAGGCAAAGGATGGAAAGAGACAGACCAGACCTAAGGTGAATTAAAGTATTACTTGGCCTTTACAAATTATCTGTCAGAGAAATAACAAAGACGGAAACAATTCCTAGCTCAAATCTCATTAGTTAAATGAAGAAGGCCAATTGCATTAATTAACTGAGACTACAATATTTTAATAGATCCACTGGACATTTCTCAGCAGTGTTAGATCTCATTTCTTGCTGTAGTCTCTTTTTTGCCAAGGTTCCACTATGCAGCATGATTTCTATTTTTATTTACAGCAAATGATGTGATTAAAAAGTGATTTAACAATATGTAGCATGATAATATCTTTTATTTATAAATATTACACATACCATGTAATTTCTAATAAAAATTCATAAAAGAACATAAAGAATGGTGATATTTTGTCCTTCCACCCAAAAGTATTATATGACTTGAATGTTAGAACTCAGTTTGTAAACACAGAAATCTAAAGTCCATTTTCTTTTCTATATCTTCTGAACTGAAATTACAAATTCAGTTACTTATGTATTTTAGAGCTTACATATCCTTCCCTCCCCCATCACCATTGCCTTATTGTCCATTGTTTATCAAGGTTAGTATAACATCTTCATTGCCTGCCCCTTTCCCCTAATAAATTAT
This sequence comes from Ondatra zibethicus, assembly GCA_004026605.1. Classification (NCBI taxonomy): domain Eukaryota; kingdom Metazoa; phylum Chordata; class Mammalia; order Rodentia; family Cricetidae; genus Ondatra; species Ondatra zibethicus. The sequence goes on along the minus strand of PVIU01007575.1, from coordinate 87,179 downwards.
TGGCACTGAAACCATTGTTAATGAATAGCATCGATTCTCTATCTTTGAAGTTTTTCCAGGAGTTGACCAATGCTTCTAAGATAAAATTCTAATTCTCCTATACATAAATCCTTCAGGTTTTTTCATAGGTGTCTGTCAGATGTCTTGGTTGAAAAGAGGAACTTGCCACTAAGCTTAATGACCTGAATGTGACTCCAAAGCCTACATAGTGGAAGGAGGGAATGGACTCCCGCAAGCTGCTCTCTGACCTCCATTCACGCTCTATTGCAGGTGCACAACAGGCACATACACACACATTTAGTAAATATAATAAAATCACTTTCCAAAGACTTGTTCCACTAAAGGGTTTTTCAGTTTTGTTTTTGAATTGCATCCACAGATATTCTTAGAAAAACAGCAAGTTTTATGTTAATGTACAATTTTCTTGTTAGAAAAATGTCATTATTTTTCAGAACCCAAGCCTATAATGAACATTCTGTCCAAAATTTAAGGTCCAGCTGTGTTTTTCAATTTTCAGCATGCTCTACAACCCAGTGACTCAACATACTTTCCCAACATTGTTGTAGGCTTCAGGAATGATTTGCCCCCTTTATTGATTAAGAGTATGCCTTACATTATAAAAGAACCCACAAGACAAAACAATTTTGTAACCACTATGAAATGCTTAGCCTACAGTTCCAGTACCAATAACTTTCCTTTAGTCCTTACTGAGCCCTTTCAGATGCACTGGCTTCTCATTTGAATCATTATTGTACTTTGTACGTGCATCAAGGTCGACTTTCCATACAATCTCCCTAAAGCACCCCTAACTCCTAGCATCTCTGCTGTCACGTAGCACCCTTTTTTGATTGTGACATGAATTCCCTCGCTTGCTTTTAGAGAATACAATGCAGGCAAAGTAATGGGATTCCACACCCACCCTTAGAGAGGAAAGACTACAGTTTGTAACTTGCTAACCTTCAAGTGTTCCACTCTGCCATTTGCTCATGCTGATTAAAAACAAAACCAGCTATGTTGTGACTTGTTCGATGAAGAAGTACAGAAGACAAAGAAATAAGTCAAGCATCTGGTCAGCATCTGGCCGGGCACTCATTCTCTCCATCTAACAACCTGGCAGGAGTTGAATTCTGTTAGCACCCATGAGTGAGTCAGTAGAAGATCTTTTCTGTGTTTGTGCCCAAGACAGCTACAGCTGCAGTTGACACCTGGCTGCAGAGGTAGAGGACCCAGCAGTGGATTCTCAGAGGCCTCAGCCACAGAAACTCAGGAGAATAAATGTTGCTGTTTTAATCCCACTAGATCTTTTGTTATACATTGGTTAAGAGGAATGTGGATTCACAAAAAGAATGTAAGATTGGAATCTAAACGATCAGATTTGAATTCTACCCTAAAGTTAACAGTGTATTTGGATAAATCGCCTAGACGGTTTTCTTACAGGTTAAATGAGCTACCCATGCTGATCCTTATTGTGGAAATTATACCTCACAGATGACAGATACTCAGTGTTATAGTTCCTACAGGACCTATCAAGATCATGGATTTGTCTGCTTATGTATCAGTGTTCATCTCAAGGTTTGTGGTATTCAATAATACATTTTGAATTGAATTAATGGAACAATGAATCCTTTGTAAATGAAAACATTTAGAATTACTCAGTGATTTAAATACATAATTATGGAGTAGGCACTAAAGAATTAGAACATGGAATCTATTGCTTTTATACAGGACTTAAAATATTTTTAGTTTTCATTGTAGCAATTAATTTCTTTTTATTTTAAGCTTTATGTTAGTTTCAATGTCAAAATATGTTCATCGTTAATTACTTCATGTAACTCCAATAAGAAGTGGAAACAAAACATTCGAAGTGTGCTCATGCATGTAAAGGCAAACCAAGTCGAAGGAGCATTTATCACTGCTGAAATAAAAACCCCATTGTTCTTTTTAATCCCACTCCCTTAGAGTTCATCACTTGTTGAAAAAAAACAAGTAATATTTGGGAGCACACTTCTACAATTCCCAAGAAGAAAAACTTTGTATTGTTGATTAATTAAAAGCTGATTTTCATGTAAGAGCTTTGAAATTTTTACCATTTAACCATCTCCTTTCCATGTGCCATCTCTCCATGTTCCTAAAGGAAAACCACAAATCCCCATTCAGAGCTTCATTTATGGCTAAGTGACAAACCTCCAGGTGCTTTTACTTTGACATGATGACCCCCTTTTCTATATTTTTATAAGAGAGTCAACTGATCCCATTCAGCTGCATCCTGGGATAGGTTTATACTCTTGTATATTAACCAGAAAATGGCCAGGCACTGTTCAGGAGGAACACACACACCTGTGTATTGACCACTCCATATCTACTAAAAGACATCTTAATACAAAGACATCCCTTACTGCGACTCACTGCCCCCATCATCTTATTCCAGTTTCTTCTTCACTACACTTTACTTCAAAAGTTTCCCTGTTTAACCTCCTCCGATCTCTTCCCTCTAATTCTTGCTTGTAACATTTCATTTAAAATTCTATCCCATAAACTCCACAGAAATTACTCTTTCCAAACATTAGTGGTAGTATTAATGCTGTTGTTAATCCAGCTGCCCAATGACAGTCCTTTGAGGCACCACAGGCAATTAAATGTGTGACATGGTAGACCACTCCTTCCCTCTTCAGCTGTTTTCCAATTTGAATTTCTGGAGGTAATTGTCTCTGGGTATAGTACCCTCATCACTAACAGCCCTGTTTTATTTATTTTGGAAAGACAGTGTGCCTTGAATACAATTTTGGCTCTGGTCATTTTCAACATATGGTCCTTGGCAAGTTATTTAATCTTTCAATGACTTATTTTTTCACATACAAAATAAATATATTAGTATCTTCCATATAGCATTATGGCAAATTGAATTAATCCAAGATACATGGAATAGTTCCAAGAATATTTGTACAGCAATATCTGTTCAATGGATGAATTAATGTCATTATTATATAGTATGTTATATCTATAACTTAATTTATCTATATTAATAAAATATACACCAATGCCCTATAGCAATACATCTGCAAAAATTTAACTATGCTATAATGTTGTCTATATCATCCATACCCAAAATGTGTCAATACCTATCTCTGAGAATGAAATCAAAATGTATTTTAGACAAGATCTACTAGGCCCTGCTCAGTCCATTTTCTTCTGTTTTCCCAAGCTTGTCTCACACCCTCTACTGGCTGGCATGCCCTCTTCTGATGCCAATTCCTCTGCCCATATGACCCTTTCTAATACTTTCCCTCTACTCTCCTTTGTAATGGTTTAAATAAAATGGCACTGTTTCCCGAGGGACAGCAGTGAGCAGCAGGCCAAGAGACCACAAGGGGCCTCAAAGGCAGCCCATCCCAGACAGGGGGCTGTGCAACAGGTGAGAGACAGAGATGAATAGGCAAGCCATGCAGAGGAAGTGGGTATTTATTTAGTGGGTTTTGGAAGGGAAGGGGAAAGAGGAGAGGGAGGGAAAAGGGGAATGAGGACAGAGAGAGAGAGAAAGAAACAGAGTGGAGAAGACAAAAGAAGAGCTGGAAAGGAAGGCACTCAGGCTAAAAACAGAAGGAAGATCCACTTGCCTTGTGGAACAGGGGAGGAAAATGGGTGGGGCTTGTCACTTAAAGAGACAGGACAGACTATTACATTGCCATCTCTTTTTTTATAATAAAAAAGTGGGAGGTTAGACATTACAAGTTAAAGGAATTGGGACAGTGGATTCTCAAGACTGCTTCCTACTTTTTTGTGGGTGTTGTTTTGGAGGGGTAACCTGAGAAAGCTGTGTACTGGTGTTAGCCTGGAATAGCTGGTCTTTTTGCTCCTGTCTGGTGTTTCTGGAAATTTCTGGTGTCTCTTACACCTGTTTAAGGTATTGGCAGAACAGAGGACTAAGTTAAGTTAAGGAAAAAAATATTTAGGACCATGGAATTTAGACTGGTGTATCTGACCTGTTTAAGGTAGATCCTTCAATTTGGCTCCCTGGAACTCACAAGAATTTTTGGGGTTTGTGAAAACATAAGTTTTAACATATTTATTTCAGAATTAGTGTGACAGATGTTTTTGCACAATGAAAAGTATTTTTAAGACTATGAAAGGCAGCATGAGAGAGAAATTTGATAGCATGCACTTGTCCTCACACTTTTATAACTTTTAGATAATGCCTTAATAACTTGTATTTTTATTTTGTTGAAATTTGTTTGGTGAGGTTGTCCTTTTAAACTGACAAATCCTCTTAGCTGTCAAACTGCACCAGAAATCTTTGAGAAGGATAAAATTTTACTTGAGTTATTGATTAAAAAGCGACAGAGAACTTTTTGGTTGGCACCTAGAGCTACTCCTCAGACTCCTCAATGGTTGCTAGGGACATATTTTTCTTTTGCTGGTTAGCACAGGGCCTGCCAGGCTTCAGAAGATCTTGTGGGATAAGAAATCTGTAGGAAGACATGCCTACCTTGACCCAAGCAGCTAGGCTGTCGATTCTGGTGATTCTGCTCACTGTTTGGTAATCTTCAGTTTAGATAAAAGGCAGTTTTGCCCAGTGGTCAGCACTTGACAGTTAAGACAAATTGCGGATGGACATTGTTTTGTGCCCATTTGTCTTCTGTCTTCTTTTGAAAAAATAGAGTAGTGCTGCTAGGACCCAACCTGTCTCTTTTTGTTATGAAAAGTTTTTTAATAACTAAATATTTAAATGCTATATTCCCCAGATCTCTGAGCAGCTGTGGTCTGTTTACTGGGCATAGATAAGTTATAACTATAGTATAGAATCTGCCTGGAGATCTGGGTCCAATTTTGACTGTACTGGCTCTCAACTTAGCAGGTAAGAATTATACTTGTAAAAGACAGATAGAAGAAAAACCTGCTTGTAGTAGAAGCTTAACAGTAGAACTAACAATAGAAAAGAACAGCTTAATATATTTTAAAGCAGGGTTGAATTAAATATACCATATTTTTGTAAGAGACTTAAAAGTACATACCAGTTTAAAACATGAGATTATTTGTTTTGTAGTCTGGAATGAGATACAATGAACAGACAATTATAACAAAATTAACAGTAAACATAGGTGCATTTAAGTTACATGTATGCACACACATACACAGAGTGAACAGGAATTGGGCCACGAAGTTGGAAGTCAGGGTGGCAGTTTCTCAACAAACTTGGACTCAAACTACCTCAAGACCCAGTTATTCCACTCTTGGACATATATGCAAAGAATGGTCAATCATACCACAAGGATACTTGCTCACCTATGTACATTGCAGCTTTATTCATAATAGCCAGAATCTGAAAACAACCTACATGTCTCCCAGCTAAGGAATGGATAAAGAGAATGGGGTACATTTACATAGTGTACTATAACTCAGCTGTTAACAACAATGACATCATGAAACTCAAAGGCAAATAGATGGAAATAGAAAAAAATCATCCTGAGTGAGTTAACCCAGACCCAGAAAGACAAACATGGTACGTACTCACTTAAAAGTGATATATTAACTGTAAAGAATAACCATGCTACAATCCACAGACCCATAGAAGCTAGGAAACAAGGAGGTCTCAAGGAGGAATGTTTGGATTGCCCTGGGAAGGGGAATAGAAGAGATTTCATAGATGGACTGGAGCAGGTAGGGATGGAAACATGAGGGATCAGGTGGTGGAAGGGGGTGGAGAATACTAAATGAACTGACTGGGAAGGGGTGGCATTTAAGAATCAGGTTGAAACCTGGTACAAAAGAAACTCTGAGGAATCTACAAAGATGACCCCAGCTAAGATTCTTAGCAATTATGCATATGTATCCTGAACTGTTCACATCTGTGACCAGGCAAGATTTTGAGTAGAGAGATTAGGACACCAACCCAGCCATATAACCTACAATCTACAGTCTGTGCTGCCTATGGGATGTGCTGAGGTAAGTGTCACAGAAATTGCTGGAGTGACAAACCAATTACTGGTACAGTCTGAGACCCATGCTATAGAGTGAGTCCACCCATGACCCTGCCTGGATGGTCAGGACCCAGGCACTGGGTGACCCAGAGACCTAGAATAGAACCAAACATAACTGGAGGAAAGCAAATGTCAATGTAATGATGCCTAATGGCATTCTGCTATACTCATATAATGGTCTCTAGCCCAATAGTCATCAGAGAGACTTCATTTAGCAACTAGTGAAAACAGATGCAGATACCTACAGTCAAACATTAGGCTGAGCTCAGGGAATCCTACTGAAGAGAGGAAGAACTGATTGTAGGAGCCAGCAGGTCAAGGACATCACATGAAATCCTGCTGACCAAATCTGGATAGCAGGACCATTCAATAGGAAATCTAATATGTAACAAAAATTCTTACTCAGTATTGTGCTGATGATGAAAAAGAAAACATAGAAGTCCCTATCAAAGTTTTACATCTACGTGTTTATTAGCACATTGGCCATTAGGAAAATACAAGATTTTCTTCCATTCGGCTTTGTGTTAGAGTCCACAACTCCTCAATATCTCACCAACTTTGATATTTATATGCTCAAAAAATGCCGTTATATAATATACAACTATGGTTTTGTAATTTTAACATTCATTTGGTTGTATGAGTTTGAAATTTCTATATGTAAACTACGTTAATATATGTATTTCTATTATTTGCATAATGAATATTAAGCCATACAGTATCATACATTAGTATAATCTGATAACTCAGTTCATTATCTATGTGGTAACACTTATTTACTTTCTTACATTTGTGGTACTTCTGATCTATTCCACAGCCATGTAGATGGTAGGCAACATGCCATATCATTGATGAATATCTTCAACTACTTTCTGTTTCCTTTATTTGCCAGGCTTCCTTAGCCTTCACCCCAGGGAAAGATGAGTGCACTGTCTGCCTGTTCCACAGCCCCACAACACAGGACAATCAGATACAATAGGGAGTCAAGTCAAAGCAGGAACTCAGTTTATTACTGTGAGCATCAGCTTATATAGGTTAAGTGACATCATGTGATGCGGGGGTACCTCCAGCCAATGAGAGACAGCCAAGCCTCCCTCTGGCTGGAGGGGTGTCTACCTAGATTTTGCTGTCTCATCCTCACTCGGTAGCTTTGAGACTATCCTTCAAACTCAAGCCAGGCTTTTCTCTGCCCTACAGACCTTGAAGTACAGGCCCTGAGATAATTTTGGCTCAACACCTCCCCCTTTTTGTTTTATATCCCATCCCCTACCCCGGTCATCAGGCCAGAATAGCCCACCCCTATCTGGAGTTCCAGCCTAGATACCCTCAAATTGAGAGTTCATCCATGGGGTGAAATGTATCGAGTCTATCATAATGTACTCGAAGAGCCATGAGTTGAACCTGTTGTACCTGTTTGTTTCAGCCTTTAGAGAACACATAGGAAAAAAGAAAGATCAATAAACAAATAGCCACCAGCCCAATTGGGGAAGAGATGAGTGTTTTAAGCCATAAGGATCAATTAAACCTGGTCTCATATGGTCACAAACATATATTTTAATTTGCCAAATGGAAGGTAATGTGTTATTTCTGTTTGCCAGATGATATTGGGTCCTAACCCTCTTGGGTTCACCCCCAGCCCTTGTAAAGGGGGGTTGGGTACAGAGAAACTGTCATCAAGTCTTACATGTACGAACAATTCTCTTTAATTCTTCTGCAGGGATCTGGGAGTATAGGTATTTGAGTCCTCTCCAGTTGACCATGAGTTAAGTCATGCATTTGGGTAGCATTTTGTATGGGCAGAGTTGAGATCTCTACGAGACAGGTCCCTAAAGCTGCAGCATCCACAGCAGCATACCTTGGGAAATTGGGCCAGAGAGGTTTTGGTGTCATCTGAGATGTTGAATATATATGGATTTTTTTTCTACTTTCTAAGAGAGATCCGAGTTGTATCATCAAGGCAGAAATAGGATTAGCATCCAATCTGATATAGGCATAGAGTAAGACACCACATAAGACCTGTTTGAATAGAGGCTGCAGAGTTCTGGGACCTCTTATAGGACAATCTATATGGCCATTATTTCCTTTTATTGAGTGGATCCTCTACAACAGAGAATTTTGGAAATCTTTGTCTTGGTCCCCCCTGCAGGGAAAATTACAAAGACAGCCACATCCTTCCTGCCATCTGTGCTACCAGTGAATGCTTGGGGCAGGGGTCTAGAAAAAAAGACTAAGGGGACGCTCCAGTGTAGTTTTTGATATAGATTCGCTAAACGGAACTCCCCAAAAGGGGTGTTCAGGGTCCCCAAAAATCCCTCCAGGACGAGGCTCAATCAAGAACAATGTCTGGCCACCCATTCTAAATCCTTAATTTTGAATGAAATTATTAATTTAGAGGGATATTTTCCAGAATGTCTGAGGGACGTGTCCCTGATTTTTATGATCATATCAGTTATTTGATCGACTAGAGAGTACACTCTGGGAGTGTCCCTTAGGGTAGTATGTACCCATTCTAGAGGTTGTTACTGCTGAACAATGGCAGCCAACATGGTCTTTTTCCCTAATAATGTCCAGCCTTGGATTGGAATGTTAGAATTAATCTCACCAAAGAAGCCTGATGGAGCTCGTTGACGAATTCAGTAAGGGTCTGACGACCCTCAGGGAGTAAGGAAATGATCATATAAGGTTATCCCCCTTTTAGGAGATCATATAACCCATCTAGTCTCCCATTCTCTATAGGCAACCAGGGCCTTACCCAGTTCATTTCCCCTAGTTCCTTGTTATTCTGATAAAGTGAGAGGTTCAGGCAGGATTAATTGGGGCCCATTCACTTTGGCTTGAGTGAGTGCTAACTGGGATTCCAATATATGAAATGGGACTACCTTTTGTATTTTGGGGGGACTATTTTAAAGCCATGCTGTTGGAGGATATCAACTATATTACCCAGGGAGCTAGCCCTGATTCCTCCAAATGCCCAACGATTAGATCATCCATATAAACATATAGAAGGGTATTATCTTTGTCAAAATAAGGAGATAGGATACTATATAAATATTGTTGGCAAAAGGACGGACTATTGGCCATCCCCTGTGTGACAATAGCCCATTTGTATCTCTCGTCAAGTTGAGAGGAGTTAACTGTAGAAATGAAAAGGCAAACTTTTCACAATCCTCCTCATGAAGAGGCATTGAGAAGAAGCAGTCCTTTAGATCAATTACAGTGAGGTGAAACTGGGATGGGGTTTCTGGTACCCAAGGTAAGCCCCTTAAATGGGGCCCCTACTAGCTCCATTGATTGCTTGTAGGTCTTGTAACACTCTCCAGGTCCCATTAGGTTTACATATCACAAACACAGGGCTGTTCCAAGGGCTCATCAAGGGCCTTCTCAGTCCTTCTTTAAGCCAATTTCTGGTGATTTCCTTGAACATCAAAAGTTTAAGTTTACAGACAACCCTGGGAGGATCAGAGGCCTGAACTTTCCTGTTCCTCACTCAGTAGCTTTAAAATTCTCATTCAAACTCAAGCCAGGTTTTCCTCTGTCCTACAGGGCTCAAGGTACATGCCCTGAGATAATTTTGGCCTAGCATTTATCCTTTTTCCTTTGGTATCTAAGGTTAAGTGTGTGACTTCCTTCTTTGTGTGCCAGTTAATCTCCTTAGTATTTTTAAATTTATCTTAAGGTGTCATTATTTTTTACTCCAAAAATACTTTAATCTTTCTGCCAATTCATGTGGTTCCAATCTAATCTCTTCTATAATCTCCTGATTATTAAAAAAACATGAATCCTTTAATTTTTATGCAATTCAAAACAGTTGTCTTTTGGCAGCAGTTTCCTTTGAGATAATGATCTTCATCTGGCTTTGGCTTCCCTTGATAATCAAAAGTTATTGGTTCTAGATAGCTGTACATGTTTACTCATACTAGAACTGAAACATCCCTCTTTGGCCTCCTAGCAATCCCCACAATCATATGTGTTGATTTTATTTTAACCTCTTCTTTTTTCCCTCTGAGTTCAATTTAAAACTCCTTATGAAAAAATCAGTTATTGACAAAGGATTCTGTGGATTTACTCAATGCACTCTGTATTCCAGCTGCCCTAAGAAAATGAATAATACAAAGGACAGTGAATGATAATATTTGGGACTCTTCGAGTTTTGCTATCTGTCAAATCTGTTTTATTGGAGAAAGTACTGTTACACTGTTACAATGCATCTTCCCAATCTATTTGATTATATTTGATCTGACACTCACTCCAGGAATATGGTTGTTTGGGTGAGATGAGAGCAAAGCTGTTTTAATGATGGCCCACATCCTCTGCCTATAAAGTTGACTTTATTTTTGCTAGTGTTGAGTCACAATTGCAGAAAACGGTTCTTAAGAGACACATTCCTAAAGATGAAAAATTCTGGTTTTTATTTTCTAACTTGAGCTAAAAACATAACATCAACAGTTCTTGTATAATGCTGAACTCAGCATGAAAGCATAAATAAAAAATTGTATTTCAGTAGGTTTTGTGCCAATATGTGAAATTTATGAGAATAAAAAGAAGTCTTTCAACATTGATGGCATGTCACTAATAGAAAAATTGTCACCATTATCTTTGGATTTAGTTGTTGGTTTAACACAATAGCAATCATTTAATAGCATCCTTTATAGCCTTGATTTCTTACTGAAGAATTCAAAGGAAATTGTATTTTGAAAAAACCTACATGGATACTTATTTGGCAGGTTTTCCCTTCTTCAATGTGTTTCTGAAACAGTAATTATTTCTTAAACAATATAATCTTTATAAAAACTATACATTTTGAAGAGCACATCAAGGAAATTTTGCAGTTCCTCATTTGAGTAAATTAGTACGAGAAAGATAACATACACAAACAGCGAGAGATGTCTCCCACTCTGAGCACTACCATGCTGCCTGTAGTTCTTTATCTACCCTTGATATCCATGAGAATTTCTTCCTCTATGTTAGCATGTCTATTGGTGTATTCTTTGTTCATGCCTTAGCGTAACAGTGTAGGCTACCCTCAAAAAGATTTTGTTTTGAACATTTCAAATCTGCTCTATGGTTTCTGTATTGCTACAAAAATTTGGAAAAAAAATTAATAATAATTAAATATGCATAGAACTTTTTCAATTTTAAGCATATCTGAAGGTAGCCATAATGAGAAAAAAGATAAATTAAAAAAATGTATGTTAAAATATTTAAAATTTTAGTGTTATAAGGAGAACAGTAAACATTTATTTGTTCTGTGTGATGGCTAGTTTTTGTCTCTGCAGTACAATCTAGTTACTTGGGAGAAGGGAACATCAACTAAGGGAACACCTCTATCAGATGCATTGTGCCTGTGTCTATGGAGCTCTTTCTGGATTGTGTATTGGTATCAGAGGTCCCAGCCTCATGTAGGAAGTGCGACACTTGATCAGGATTTCTTGGAGGATATATAAAAAGGTACATGAACATGAGCCTACAAGAAAGGCAGTAAACAATGTTCCTCTATGGCCTCTGCTTCCATTTCTGCATACAGGTTCCTACCTTGAGCTCCTGCCATGGCTTTCCTAGATAATGCACTTTAACCTATAAGACACTTTAAGCTCTTTCCCACCCAGTTCCTTTAGGTCATGGTGTTTTATCTTAGCACCCAAAAACAAACTAGGACTAAAGGATTTTGGAGAGTCTCATGTTTTATGATGATATCTTTTGTTTTTTTATTCGTCCTTCAGCCTAGGATTTATTATGTACTTTAGGATGACCTAGAACTCAGGACATATTTTATGCTATCCTCAAACCAAAGTTTTAAAGATATAGTTTTCACTTTTTATTATCAATCTTTATATGTCACTATAACTAAACATGAGTATTGTATACCTAAAAGCACCAAATTATAGTTAAAAATATCAAATGTCAGACTTCGTGATTTATATGAGTCACATTTTCTCCACTGTCACAAAAATGTTTGAGATGGAAAACTTGAAAGCAAGAAAATTTATTTCATCTTCCAACTTCAGAGATTTCAGTCCATGGCTCATTGACTCCATGATTTGGAGGCCTGATGTGAAGCAGGCAACATGGTTAGAAAGCAAGGCAGAAAAAACTTACTTCTGTTATTGTGGTGGTTAGTACTAATTGTCAATGTAACAAGATCTAGAATCACCAATGAAAATGCCTGTGAGTTATTGTCTTCTCTAGGCTGATCAGGCCTGGAAAGGCCATCCTAAATGTAGGTAATACGATTCCATGAGCTTGGTTCTCAGACTGCTGACTAATAATGAAAGAGATAGCTGAGATGAAGCATGCTCTCCCTCTACTTTTTAAGTGTAGCAACAGAGTGACCAAATGCCCCCATCATTCTGTATTGCTACAAATATTTGAAAAAAATTGTTGTTAATTAAATATGCATACTTTTTTCTGTGTATCTATCATGGTGGATTGTACCCTGAACTGGTAAGGCAAAATCAGGACTTCCTTATGTTGATTTTAACAGAGAATTTTATCATAGCAACAAGAAAATTACCCAACATGCTTATTGAAGTTAGAACTTCCCTAAAATGAACTCATGCTCCTCAAAGCAACAACAACAATTTTTAGAACTGATTTGTGTGGTGACTGTATTTTCTCAGAATTTCTTAAATTTGCTTAAGACATAAGACTCAGGAACAATGGTATAATTTGTGATTTATTTTCATAAAAATACAGAGAACTATTAAAATGGTATCATCTGAAACACATTTAGTAACATATGTAAAGCTACTTTGAAATATGTATTTTCAATGTAACTGCAAATATATAATGCAGTAGATAACCTGTTGAATTGTGGAGTTTACATGATCTCTACAGAGTGTCCTAATGGCTCTTGTGACTAGGGAAACTCAATTTCCCCATTTATAATTCAGGGTATCTAACTGAAGAACACAAGCAATTCTAGATGTTGGGATTTGCAGAACTCAGTCAACTCAAATAATCTCAGTCCTTTGGATTGTAGCCAAACCCCTAAGAGAAGGCAGCCAAAATAGACAAACATAAATCTCTTGACCTGACTCTCAGGAATTCAGTCAGAGCCAATTCATTGTTATTTCAGGCAGCATTCCTTCAAGCTAGATTAGTGCTCTCCAAGAGTAACAGTGAAGAACACCTTCACCAGAGTGACAAATTTGGAGGGAGAGGACATTTATAAATGCTTGCATTTATAAATAAATTACTTGTGACACTGATTCGTGTGTGACAGATGTTGATTTGCAGCAGGTTCTCATTTTGCAGGTGAAGGTAGTAATAGCCAGAGTTATGATTCCACAATACATGATCTTAGAGATAGCTCAGGTCTGATGTGCTGTTTAATTTTTATTGTCAACTTGACATAAACCAGAGTAGCTTTGGAAAAAGGAACCTCAATTGAGGAATTGGTCAAATCAGATTGGCTTGTGGGCATTTCTGTGAATATCTTGATTGGTGTGGGAGAGCCCAGTCCACTGTGAGAGGTACCATGGTGTGGAAGGGCTCAGTCCACTTGGTGATGCACCATTCCTAGGCAGGTAGTCCTTGACTGTATAAAAATGTCACCTGTGCATGTCCCTCAGTGGTGAATTATCAACTGGAAGTGTAAACTGAAATAAATCCATGCCAATTTGCTGTTTGTCATGTTATTTTATTGTAGCCACAGAAAGTAAACCAGGACACCCACCAGCTCTGCAGTTATAATTACATTGTTTCTTTTCCCTCAAAAGATAAAAAGTAGATGCTACAGTGGATTTACAACCAAAGGATGATTCCTGAAAGCTTGACAGCTAGAAAGAACCAAATACTGCAGGACTCAGCCCTTGGGACTTTTCAACAAAAGTTCAAGTTCATTTATGTGTAAAGCAAAACTATCCAACAAGGCTCAACTATCAGAGAAGAACAGTGGTATTTTTCCTCAAAGGAGAAACTGAATTTAGAGAAAGAGGGATGGGGTGAGGAGAGAGAAGAGAAAAGCAAAGAGAAAGAGTAACTGTGTCTAGAAGACGAGAATACAAACTTTGATTAGGTGAAACCTAAATTGTTAAAGTGTTTTGGGACCTTAGCGCCAGGTTAGTAAGCTCCAGGTCATGAGCTTTTGCTGGTACCATAACTGTTGCTGAATTCTAACTTTGTCTCTCATGGCATCACTTATTTTCACATTAAAATGCTGAAGATAGTCGTTATTCATTTTAGGCCTTAGATTACTAAGAATGGGCATTTCAAGTATTCATCTTTAAAGTTACTTCTATTTTTTTTTTACAGGAGTACAATTATATCACATATCCAAAGCAATAAAATCAAACAATATAAAATAAAATGAAAGTGAACACAGTGATGCCTCCATGTTGAGAGTGTTGCACAGGCATATAAATATTTTCCCAATTACAATAATGCATAGGGACTCCAAATGCAATTCTTTTTTTATATCCAGAAATAACTAATATGAGTCACATTTCTATCACCATTGTATATAATATTGCTGCAAATTAAGTCATTTTACATTCTTTCATTTACTACATTTCTTACATCTTTCCCAAATCACAAGTTCTAGTATATATACATATAAGTGTATATGTATAATTACATACATACATATAAATACATAAATATTTATCTATATGCACACAAAGATTTTTCAAGAGGCATGATGCTTTACTTAAATGAATAAATAATTGTTACATGCTTCAAATAAAAACACACAGCACAAATTTGATATTTAAAATGTCCCCTCCTGGTTGGGGGGTAGTGGGAGGGGACCGGGAGAAGGGGAAGAAAGGAAAAAAATTTTATTTCTTTAATTATGTTCTTGAATGGAAAAAATAAAACAAAACAATGTATGGAAAAATAAATTAAAATAAATAAATAAATAAATAAATAAAATGTCCCCTCCTTATGTACCCAGGTAAGGCATATGAGAAACATGACTAACAAAAAACCTTTTTATTCATTTTGTATTAAATGTTAACATCCTCACCAAAAATAACATTCATTTTATTTATACAAAAAAAACTCCACTCAAATCTCGACTTCTGCACTGCAAGAATTCCAGGAATGTACAATAAGCATGCTTGAAGTTCTTGGAAATCAATAATCCTGACTTGTCTCACTCTTATTAATAAATGGATTCTGGATGAAGATGATATTTTTAACTTATTTTGACAGTATACAATAGGTTCTTAGGATGAAATTCTTTATTTATCCTATGAAATGTTCTAGTACTTTGTATTTACATTTCTTTCTGTCCTAGATATGATGCCACTTACCCATAACATAACTCTGGCAGAGTGAAGTTAATCATCTATTAACAGGAGGAAAAGCAGTCTCAGAACACTCTGAGAATTTCAGAAACATACCCAAAACTGCCTAGTTAGAATACAGTACTAGGGATTTCAATGGATACCCACCTGGTTTAAGGGAAATAGCCTTCCTCTGATGCTCTGTTGCTGTGATTTAAGCTAGCATGAATCACCAAATATCATCTTCTGTTTTAAAGAATTAAGAAAAAAATGGGAGCTTTAAAGTTCTATGAATTAGATCCCAGATGATACAAATCAATCATATAAATTGTGATATTATATAGATGTTCTATACAATTTTTAAGTAAAATCAATGAAAACCTATGTTTATTAAGTGGTCAAGTATTATATATAAACTATATTTTATAAGAAGTATACTTAACAATATACTTATTGTTAGGATTCAGCATTATGCTGGTCTGCCCCGTCACCTGGCAGGATGCACTTAGGCAGTAATCTGGCCATCCCAGGGTAATACGGCTGATAGGCAGTCTGTGAGCTTCTGCACCAATCTTATGATCCTAGTCACAACACCAATGTTATGATACAGTGTGAGATTGGACCTTGTCGGGTGGATTCAAACCACAGGAGGTAAGAGTCAGACAGAATCAGGTGGCAGTTCAGAGACAGACATGCCATGCAGGCCTTGTTCACGTGGAGAGTTTTATTGGGGGGTGGGAAGGGAGAAAAGTGGAGTGCAGAGTGGACTTGTGGGAAGACAGAGAGACACAGAGAGAGGGCGAGCGAGAGGAGAAGGACAGCGCAAAAACCTGCCTGCTTCATCAGAGGAGTGGCAGGGAAAAAGAGCTGGAATGTGTGGAGTTTGTCTCTAAAAGGGAGCTTAATACATGGACACAGACTACATAGTGATGCACAGACTACATACTGATGTAGCAGCCATAGGAACCCAGGCTAGCCAGAGTACTGCCTGAGTGCATCCTGCCAGGTGACAGGGGCCAGGCCAGCATAATGCTGAATCCTAACACTTAGTGAATTTTTCTTCTACTTTTTTTTAATTACTGCAAAAGAATTTTTAGGATGCTTTGGTCACAAAGAGTCCAAAATCCTTTAAATATATTTGTAATTCATAATGACTAAAATTATATAAAAGTCTAATCATTTTACAGTCATAGAATTGCTTCAAGAACAGAATAATTTTCATATTTTAAACTGCTGAATATGGTAAACCTAAAAGGAAATGGTTATTTTTTGGAGGGGTTTGTCAAACTATCCTTTGAACCAGAAGGAACCTGCTATGCTTATTTTTTTCTCAATTTTCCACTCCTTAATCACTCAGTTGATGCTTAACATTGTCACACAGTTCACTGCACAGATTTCTCATTAGCCTCATTGAAGTGATAAATTATGCCCTGATTATTTGAGCATTTGCTCTTCCTTTTAAACCACACCCTTTGGAATGAGCTTTACTGTTTTCTCTTGACATAGCATGCTCTTATAACCATCATGTTCCAATATACGTCCCACATCACATAGATTTTTTCCTGTGCTTTGTTAACGGAAAACAAATTGCTTGCCATTGCAAGGGAGGGATTCATCATTTGTAATTAGAATGAACCATGACATAGGAAAAACCTGTGCACTGAGCAGAGTTTGTGCTCAGCTTAATTCAACCATTGGCCATTGTAGACTGTCAGGGAAACGCTGAGCAGTACCATTTGCGCAACCTGAACAGATAATGATAAAGTCAACATGCACGCTCTGATATAGAGCATTAATAGAAATTTGTCAGCTGGTATTGAAAATACAAGATGATACAAAGATTGGAATCTCCTCTGATCTTAAAAGACTCTTGGAAGTACCTTTTCTGGTATGTATGGTTCCTCATAAAAACACATATGAGGCCAGTTATTCGGAACCTGAATTTCTTCCTGTCAAAATGTCTTTGACCACTGATTCCCTTCAACCAATTGAAAATATATACCACTAACCGAGAATGAGCAATATAAGAATCATAGGGGTCAGTTATTGAGTAGGTTCTTAGAAAGGTAAAAGGGTTCTAGGAGAGCAGCAAACTCATTAAATGTCTTACTCCTAAGACAGTAAGGGACAATGGCTTCAAGAAAATAAGCTCATTTCAACTGTTCTCCAAGCATTCATTATTATATGATATAATATATATTATATATAATGTACTTATATATTACTATATTTCTATCTGTGCAATCCTATACTGTTTATGTATCTGGTTCACTCATTAGATCTTAGAGGACCTATATCAAAATAGATAGGTTTTGCTTAATCTCCTCTGAATAGAATATAAACTCTCCTCTGAATAGAATATAAACTCTCCTCTGAATAGAATATGAACTCAGTAAAGAAGATGTATTGAAACATCAAGGTGAGTGTTTGAGTGTGGACTAGCAGAAAAGATCCCAGGGTAATTTATCCTGATCCAGAGGATTATATCTCTTGAACTCTGGTCTCTTCCTTGGGATTACTACAGAATCATGTGCCTGAGCAAAATCTTTTATTTACAGTTTATTATACCTTCAATCTTAAGGATCTAGTAAGATATCTATAAAATAATGAGTGTTTCTGTTTATTTTAATTTTTCAAATTATAATGGATATGTGCCAAAATAATGTTCTACTTCAAATGGATGCTTGCAGAATTGAGAAAGACATACTTTATTCCACTTTACTGTCTTGGACCAGAGCAGTTTTGGAAATAACAATTCCTTTTAAGCATTGGGCTTCTCAGTTAACTGTGAAAAAGACTTGACAGTCACAAGACAAGTTGTCTCATTCAGCGCCTTTATTCTTTCTTCTTATCCCTGTTTCTAGGTCTAGCACTAGTTCCTAATGCTGCAACCCTTCAATACAGTTCTTCATCTTGTGATGACCCTCAACCACAAATAATCTCATTGCTACTTCATAACTGTAATTTTGCTATTGTTACAAATTGTAATGTAGATATATTGGGAGATAGAGGGTTGCATGAGGGTCATGCCCCACAGGTTGAGAACCACTCCTCTACTGTAATTGTTCAGTGTTTCGCTGTACAACTTTTGTTATACTTTCAACGAATTGAAACAATGGCCTCCTGGAAGAGTAAAGGTTGTTGGCTTAAAAAAATCATTTAAACAGATTTAAAGCACGGAGTTTAATTAGAAATGTTAACATTTAGAGCCATTTGATTCATTAGTGGCACTGATAATAATATTAAATGAATTAACTTATCTGTTCCTCTCAAGAACATATACAGCAGGCACCGTGATGAGTTGTAATAAATGAGAGACGCTGCTTCTCTGAATTCATGCAGCTTGCTAGGTGCTAAAATAGCTCTTGAGCATTGATAAACGTCTCAGACAGAGGTGATTTCAGGTTAATTAACACAAAGGCAGGTATTTCTGTGACTTGGCTGACTTTAGCTCATAATGACAGTGAACTGAGTTGGAAGTTCCTCTTGTCCTATCTTTGAACCATGTTGTCACACAGAGAAGGTTTGAGTGTTTTCACCCTTCTCTTAGCCCACATAATGTAGACAGTGTCTACATTATACCAGCTATTTTACTAATATAACACAGAGTATGCCATTTCAGTATTGAAATGATTAGTCACTCTAGAAAGAACACTCTGAAGATGTGAAGCTGGATTTTATACTTTAATTTCCAAATATAATTTTATGCCAAATACATGAAAGAGAATGGCCCACTAAACTGTATAGGCATTCACAGAGATGTACAGACTTGGGTCTGATGAAATTTGGTATATGATGTGTTTTATTTGCAAGTTTTTATAGTAAAGTTCATTTTCTTAATTAAAACAAATATGGAGAGCTCTCTCTGAACACTTCTTATCTACCTAAAATCAGAGCATTCAAGAGGATCTTAGTTATATGTCTGCTCCCTGGAAGTTCCATCAGTCAGAGAAAACTGATTAAATATAGAAGACTGGAGAATGAAAAGACACTCAAAGCCTTATTAGAAATTTTCTTATCTTCCATTTATAGTTCTAAGGACATACTTGCTTATCTCTATAGCCATTTGACCATCCTATCATAAAATATACCTCTTTCCTTATGAATGCATAACTATGGGGCTCTGTCACTAATTTAAAATAAATGTTAGTATTGACCCATGCATGTAATATTAAAAGTTAGTACCTTTCTAATATTCCTCTCCCTGCTGTCAGTTTATTCATGGCCCCAGATAAAAGGCTAGATTGAATACACCTTTACTCTCCTATAATTCTGATAATGAATCAGGTCAAAGGGCCCAAATGCCTATATTGTCCCATCCCAAATTCCCTGCTGCTTCTTTCATATGCCTAAGACAATAAAATTCCTCGATAAAAAAAAGTCATTTTTATTGTTAAAATATAATGGTTCCAGGAGAAAGTTGGTTCATACTGTCTTTCCTAATACAACTTTCACATTCTCCTAGAAGTAATTCAGTGACTGTAATGGAGAGTTAAGAAACAATGGAAGAATAGTACTAGGTTGTTATTTTATAGTAATTAGGAGCTAGATCCCTCATGATAATTTCATTGTCCCAAGTAATGGCTTAATGAGGAAAGTAAGAAATATTCTGTTACTGTAGTGTTTTTAAAGGTAACTAGATGATATGCTGTGTTAGAACAATGAGTCATCTTCTCTACCCTTCTTTAGGTTACTTTAATTCCAGCTAGTCAGGTGTATCCCTTGAGTCACCTTTCTACAAGGAAAATACTCACAGGCATACCAGGTATTTCTTATAAGCATTATTCTGGGCATATTTATTCATACATCAAACATTTAGGTAATGTTAATTATGTTCTGAATAATTATTCTAGGAACTATGACTTAGAGATCAATAACATAGATTAAAGTTTGCATTACAATTAGGAGTCATACAAAAACAGCACATTAACACATATGTCTACAAATGTTTACATATATAACTTATGATGGTATATAAATATTTCTTTATGAACTACAATACACATAATTGCATAAAAGACTTTTGGTGTGAAGACACACACACATGCACATGTGTATGTGTGTTGAGAAAGAAAGAGGAGAAAGAGAATTCAGGTAAAATCCTTTTTTTTTTTTTTTTTTGGTTTTTCAAGACAAGGTTTCTCTGTAGCTTTGGAGCCTGTCCTGGAACTAGCTCTTGTAGACCAGTCTGGTCTCGAACTCATGAAGATCCACCAGCCTCTGCCTCCCGAGTGCTGGGATTAAAGGCGTGTGCCACCACCACCCGGCAAACTAATCCTCTTTTAAAAAGAAATATGACCTGAGATTTTTATTCTTGGTTAAGAGAAATAAGTCTGAGGTGAATATTTGAATCATATAAAAATAGTTATGTATAAAAAAAGTGAATGATAGGATAGAAAGGATCATTATGGCAGAGGGTACAGAAGGATTATAGGAGCCAGAGATGACAGATGGCATGAAAACCCTATCTTCTTGACACAGCAGATGCACAGTAGCTGTGACATTGTGGCAAGACCTATCAAGCCCAAACTAGACCAAATTTTTGCATGCAGGAGTGCTGGGCACAAAGGTCCACTCGTAGCCAAAGAGGTATACACAATTACTAGTCTCTGAGAAAGGAAAGGTCATTTTTTTTCCAGGATATAGTTTCTGTTAAGCCAATCACACTCCAGTTGAAAGCACACAAATCCAATAATACATGGGCAGTGCAAATTGGCCATAATGCAGGAAAAAAGATAAAGAAAGGGTGGTGAGACAAGGGGGAGTGGACTTGAGGAGAGTTGGGGCTAAGAGGGTCAATATGATAAAACCTAATTTTATGTAATTCTCAAAGAACTAATAAAGATAAAATTATTGAATAAAATATTAAATAAATTAAGCCAAGTCTTGCCATAAAGAGATAAGAGGAAACAGGAAAAACAAAAACAAAATTTCAAAACTATGGTGATTTTCAAATGAAGCCAAGCTCCTTTGATGTAATACAAGCACACCTGATGGGAATGATAAGGAAAGGACTAAGAATGACTTCTCTAATATGAAACTGTCCAGAGGGAAGGGTTTTCTGTGGCATTTACTGCAGTAATGAAGGATCCTCAATGGGGAATGCCCAGAAATGGAGCATGGAGGAGAAGTAGAAAGTTATTTTTGGAATGGTTATTAAAAAATAATTAGACATACAAACGCAGTTAATTTTTTGGTAGCCAGATGGATAAAGAATGACAACATGGGAATGAAACAAGAGCTAGAATGAAAGGCTTGCTGGGTTTTAAAGAAGTCAGAATCATCATGAAGCTTTGGATCATCATGAAGCGAGTGCAGATAATGTAGAGACGAGAGCATGGAAAACTATGCAGAGCCACTATGATTTAGCTAACATCCACAAGAAGAGAAAGAGGCCAAGAATGCAGGGGACTGATCATCACTTCTGAAGGAAAGTTAATTGTGTTATTAAAACAAAGTCAGGTGTCAATCAGACTGCTTCTAAATAAATAACATGATGACCCCATAGAACCAAATGCAGCATTTGAGCAAGCAAGGGAAAGTTTTCGTAAGCCTCCATGAAGTGATGGTGGAAGAGCCATCAGTAGTGAGGGGAGGAGGCGGCAGAGTCCATATGTGGTCCTGTGGACCCTTTTGAAGAACTCTCATTTATGTTGTTGCTCTTGTTTTCTTGTAAAGGAGAGGGAGAAAGTAAAAGATAGTTTGTCGGGAATGTGAGATAAAGGAAGTTTTCTGTTGGGATTTAATGAGAAAGGCTCAAATATAAAATGACCACCAAAAGGGGGGGAGAATACTATGGTTTAGGAGAAACAGAAACAATGTCTTGAAGTTGGCATTATGAAAAGTATAGGGATGAATGAAAGTTTTGGCATTTCTTAAGATGGCGTAGCATTTCTCACAGCAATCAATTTCACACTTTATTGCAAGTGTTTGATCTATTGCATTATTTATAATATTATATTCCATTATATATTAAAATTATATTCCATTTTAATTAAGAATATAAATTAATAGATGTTATTGTATAGATACATGCTAATACATAACACATGCATATTTACATACTAATCCATTTGTATAGGATACAGTCACTGTCTAATTTTAAGAAATTCCTATATATGATATCTAATTGTCTAATGAAAGAGCTTCATTCTTAATTGTCACCACTCTAGAGGCAGGGTATCTGGGAGAAGGAGCTAGTAAGTGAAGCAGAGTACAGTCTCATGCAATATGCAACTTTATTCAGAGCATCAAACAATTTATACTCCAAGAGCTAAGAAAAGTCACTTGAGTAAAGTTCTCACGAGTTCAAGCTGTGTACAATCACAAGAACAAGCCACACGTGGCAAAAACATGTTGGTTTTTTCATAGAGACATATAAATAAGAACAGACAATTGTAATGAACAACCTGAAGTAAACTCATTTCTATCCATCCTACCTCAAAGGAGCACAAAAGCTCATTTCAAGAACTATTCTGTGTTTTGAAGTAACAGAGGTCATGAGACTCTCACCTTGTTTCCTTAAAAGCACTCAGAATTCTCCTCACATGACTTAATTCTTGGACTAATTAATAAAATTAGTATAAGCTAATTATTTTAGGTTGACATAAAGATAGAGAAATTACTTATTAAAAAAGAACCTCATGGAAAACATAATACAAAATTGTTTGGTTGCTACTTTTCTTCCTTGATAATATAATTTGAAAACTGTTCTAGATTTGTGTTGTGAGTATATTGAGCCCAATGGTTATCTGTTGCCAAGTGGTCAGAACTGAAACATATTTACAGGTAGCATTACATAGACTGAACAAGTTATAGTTAATATATGGTATGTATGTATGTATGTATGTTATGTATGTATGTATATATGTGAAAAACAATGATTCATGAAAAAAGAGGCCAGAATTTGAAGAAGAAAGTATGTGACAGGATTTGAATAGAGGAAGGGAAAGAAGAAAAATCTTGTAATTAAATAATAATCTCATTTTTTAACATTTAAAAATTAAAAAAATTGAACCCCACCCTTTTGCCTTTGAACAATATATAGGAAGGTAACTGATCTGCATAGTATACTGAATGATATTTGAAGATCAGTTCATAAGTTCCATTCTATTTAAGGCAAATTTATTTACTGAGTTTCTTATTATTTAGCTACAAAGCTAAGTAATTTTTCCTCAATTGCTTCTGGTTGTGGATAATGCTCAAAGGCAACCGCTGAAATTTATGTTCCTCATGGCTGTAGTCATCTCCTGGGACTCCTAAGCACAGCACGTGACCACATAGGAGCATGTGTGAGTGAAAGGAGAAAAGAATAAACACTGAATGGGAGCCCAGGGCCAACAATACTTTTGATCTTTACATTTGTTACACAGCTATGTCTTAGAAGCATAATGAAACACAATACTTAAAATGCCCTGGAAACAAGGGAGTTTGTTCCAGATAAGTTCTCAGCAGTTAATTTCTCATATACAACTTCTGAGGTCAACGAGTAAAACTTACTGCTAACAACTGTCCTAGCAGATGACACAGAGGTACCGTGACTTTGGAGAGAGGAAGGGGGCATATACATAGAAAGAAAATTAAAAGGGAAAGGCCAAAATTCTTTTTATGCACTTATAATAGACAACTCCCATGATTTATAAAGCCAAAGTGATGAGAGTCAAAGGCTAGTCCTGCTGCCAGTGGTTCAAAAGCAGCATGAGAGTAAAACTAGAAAATGCAGTGCAACAACAAATCAAAGAGGAAGAAAGATGGCACTCCAGGACACTGACATCCTGCCCTAGTCAGTCAGTGAAGAGTCAACATTAGATGCTAGAACAGGAAGCATGTTAGCCAGAAAACAGACACATGTTTAAAAGACTCCACAGGAAGGCAACAGTACAACAACAAACATACCATCGCTGCCTATTTTCACCTCTCTATGCTCCAGTTCGTAATAGTTAAGCTAGAAAGTAAACCACTCTCGCTATTACTTACATTCTCCAGGTTTCTCCCACAAAATGCTGGAGACTCTACAATTGTTGGTTGGCTTGCACATTCCACATCTATTCAAAACCTCATTACAAATCTGAAAGGCTTAATTAAATTTAATTACACTTACAGAATATCTTGTATTCAATCCATTTATATATCTCATTTCATTATGTGAAAACTTTTATATTGAGATTTAAGTATAGGCACATTGTTAGGGAGCAGACATCTGATAGCTAATACAATAAAAACTGTAGTCACTAATCCCCCATTGTTTGATTCAGCACTCACCATAGAGAATACTCCTTGTACCTGATAGTCAAGGTGACAACTTCAACACCTGCTGTGCCATTAACATGCCAGAAAATAGCCTGCAATAAGAGAGAGAAAGGTGCACTGATTCTTTTCAGTGAATGAGTTTGATGCAAGAAGTGCCTTGTAGCCCAATATCTTAGATAATTTCCATGGTTACAACTTGTAATTTTCATGAGAATAAACTATAAATTTTATTCCAGGCTTGAATGAATTGAAGTGAGGCTCTAAAAGAATGATGATGTAGATATTGAGATACAACTAGCAATTTAAATGCTACGGAGCTATTTAGGCATTTGTATGTAAATGCAGACAGACAAATAAATGTATAGCCATCCTGATAGACTTTTCTGATGACTAAAGGAAAGAAACTCAGATATAAATAGTCAGCAGTATTTGCAACAAAACTGTCTGGGTATGTATATGCATGAGTGTGTCATTGTTCAAGTATAAAATGTTGATCCTCTGCTAATGTCTCTGGTACTATTTCAAGTTTCATCTTATTTAGCCATAAAACTTATTCATGTTTCAGATGAGAACACTGGGGCCCTAAAATTTTCAAATTCAAAGTCTTACAACATTTTATTGATGTAATGTTTACATTATTATGATAAAATGAATTTACTGAATTTCAATAGATAGAAAATGATAGCTGTATGATGAAGATGAAGATAGAAAGACAGACAGACTGATGAATGATAGATGGAAAGATGATAGATGAGTGGTATATAGATTAGTACTTAATACCTGTAAAAATTATTTCTATTTCCCAGGATTGTCATAACAAAGTATAATAATCCAGGAGGTTTAAAAAATAATTTATTGTAGCTCTTCTAGAGATACAAATCTAAAATTTGAGTGGTGGGAGGATATGACTTTCTAGAACATTCCAAAGGAAAACTTTAGCATTCTTCTCTGTTTCTGAAATTTTTTTAAAACTCATTTAACTCAGTTACATTTACAAATACCCAATTCCCAAACGATACCCTTTGAATCTGAATGTCCCCACACAGTTTTGGTTTGGGGCTCCTGTTTCTCAGCTGAATGGAGCCAATTGGTGAGGACTGTGGCATCTTACTGATTGGTTGAAATAGGCCTCTATGGGCAGGACTTTGAAGGTCACATTTGGGCCTCTAGCTTCAGCCATATTTTGCCTCCTGCACTATCTACTATGTGAAGAGCTACTACCATGTCTTCCCAACACCATGAAGAACTAGACTCCTCTGCCATTCTAATCTTTACAACAGGCTACTGGTTAGTCTTTCTGTCAACTTCACATAAGCTATGGTCATCTGGAAAGAAACACAGCTGATACCTACAGATTGCTCTGTAGGTAAGCCAGAAGGGGCACTTTTTGATTAATAATTGATGTGGGAGGACCTATTCTACTGCAGGCAATGCCACCCTGGGTAGGTCATCCTAGGTTGTCTAAAAAAGTAGACCGAGTAAGCCGTGGGGACAAGTCAGTAAGCAGTGTTTCCCCATGTTCTGCTCTAGTCCTTTTCCCAGGTTTCTGCCTTGATTTCCTTCCCTGACTTCTCTTCATGATGGACTACAAGCTGTAAGTTGAAATAACTTTCTTTTCCTTGGGACTTTTGATCGTCATCTTTATCACAGCAATAAATAGCAAAGTAGGACAGAATGCAATATTCAGTACCAAGAAACACAATGAACATGTCCTCTCATAAGGTGTTTCCCTCCAGCTCTTTGTCCAAGAAACTCAAAAGAAACATTCCAAATAACATTACATTGCTGGGTCTGGAGTAATAATTCAATATATTCTTTGGTATACACGGCCATCCTAACTGGATGGATATTTGATGACTCTATTTGCTTTCCAATTCATCCCTATTCATGAGGCTTCTCCAGTAAAGTTCCAGTATAAGAGGGAATACTCATCAGGACTTGTTTAACTATAAAACAGTTAAATCCATTTGGATTTAATTCCTCATGCAGACACTATAAAGTACAGGTTATAGAAAAGAAGCACTTCCCCTGTCAAATCACCTCTAAAAAATCAAATCACCTCTAAAAAAAGTTTCACATTTTGATAACCTTTGGGAAGATCCTATCTAGATTAATTTGTGATCAGCTCACCAGTTCCAATGTTTTTACAACAGAGTCTAAAACACATCTACATCCTGAAAGTTACTGAATAGGGATAAATGAGTAAGTTATTAGTGTTAGAACATAATTGTGGGAACAATCAATGAACCTCCTCTGTCTCTCACAAGAAAGTCAATTTGAAGAAAATCTCATCATTATCTAGCAATGGATTCTATCTTGAAAGCTTACCTCCAACATCAAATCCAAATAAGTTTCAATATTCAGGAAACTCCTAATGTGTCAAATCTTGTCTAACTCCAACTAAAATTACATTAGGGAATACATAATAGATATTATTTTTTTGCCTGGCAGCAAACATGATGTTACATGCTGCTGATATTTGCTCTGAAGAAGTAAATAATGATTGTGTTTGCGGTTGTTTTTTAAAGGATTCTGCTGTTAGTTACACGCAGATTGAATCACATTATTACAAGAATTAGAGACAACACCCAGGTAGGCTGGTAGTTGATGTCTTATGAGGCAATGAAATTGTGGCTTAGGTTGCCAGTTTTTAAATTAAAATGAATGAGTTTTGATAAGAGATATCATAAAAGAAAATTTGATAAAATTAGGCAATTCATAAGGCTGAAAACTGAAGGGTTGCATGACTTATGTGTCTTTTCTAAGCTTTGGTGACTGGGGAAGTGTTGAATGGTTGGAATACAGACTAAGAGATTTACAAATGTTTACATATACATGTAGACAGCCAAATTGAGACAAGCTAGAAAGGAAACTCATTTGTAATGTGGTCTCTTCTTCCACACTGGACATGAAAATTTATAGGAGAATGTTGACACAACCTGTTTTCTCCTACATTCATCGGCTCAAACAAAGGAAATGAGAAAAAACTTCACACTCCTCCTCTGATTTCTGACCTTTTCCTCTATTTTTCTTTGCCCTTTTCCTTTCTCCCTAAATGAATTGTGGGAAAAATTGTAGGGTTAATTGCTTCTCATAGATATTTTTATTCCAGGTGTTATTTCTAGAAGCATATACATATTTATTTTCATAACAAATTTCCATATTAAGAAGAAATTGGATTTTAGTGTATATTTAATATGATAAATCTAAATAGGTAGATCATATATTTACTTAGAAATTAATATATATAATATAAATATAATTTGTCTAAAGTCTGTATCCTTTCAACTTTTAGATGTTCCCACATTGGTGTTAATAGTGTCTGGGAGATTATATAATTTATTTGATATTTTGTTTACTTTTTAATTGAAAATATATTTTCATACAGTGTTTTTGGATTATGGTTTCTCATCTCCTAACTCTTCCCAGATCATTCTCACTTCCTCATTCACAGAGATCCACACCTTTTCATTCTCATTTTCATTAGGATACAAACAGGCATCTAAAAAATAAAATAAATCAAAGTCAAACAAACAAGAATATCACAAAACAAAAAGAAAAAGAGCCAAAAGAAACCCTCAAGAAACATACTTGGATGTAGTTACACATATTTACCCACATAGAAATCCCATAAAAAACACAAAATTGGAAATAATAATATAAATACAGGATTTCTTCTTATACCTTGGTAAATTGTGTAATTTAAGGTTGATAGTTGATAAAAAAAAAAACTGGGAAATTGAAGTTGAAAATGATATTTGCCAGTAGAAACATCATTAAACTCTTGTGGAAATTTGTTTTTAACTAAAACTTAGTTTTACAGTCCCTGTGAGTTTATGATTACCCTGTATTAGACATTCTCCAACATACGTAAGTGATTAAGAAATTTTTTTTTCTTTTTTTTTACTGATTTTTATTGAGCTCTACATTTTTCTCTGCTTCCCTCCCTGCTCCTCTTTCAACCCTCTACCAAGGTCCCCATGTTCCCAATTTACTCAGAAGATCTTGTCTTTTTCTACTTCCCATGTACATTAGATCTATGTATGTCTCTCTTAGGGTCCTCATTGTTGTCTAGGTTCTCTGGGATTGTGATTTGTGGGCTGGTTTTCTTTGCTTTATGTTTACAAACCACTTATGAGTGAGCACATGTCATAATTATCTTTCTGAGTCTGGGTTACCTCACTCAAAATGATGTTTTCTAGCTCCATCCATTTTGCAAAATTCAAGATGTCGTTATTTTTTTCTGCTGTGTATTTTTTTCTCTATTGTGTAAATGTACCACATTTTCCTTATCCATTCTTCAGTCGAGGGGCATTTAGGCTGTTTCTAGGTTCTGGCTATGACAAACAAAGCTGCTATGAACATAGTTGAGCACATGTCCTTGTGGCACGATTGAGCATCCTTTGGATATATACCCAAAAGTAGTATTACTGGGTCTTTAGGAAGGTTTTTTCCCAATTTTCTGAGAAATCACCACACTGACATCCAAAGGGGCTTGCACTCTCACCAGCAATGCAGAAGTGTTCCCTTTACGCCACAACCTCTCCAGCATTGTTGTCATCAGTGTTTTTGATCTTGGCCATTCTTACTGGTGTAGATGGAATCTGAGTTGTTTTGATTTGCATTCTCTGATGACTAAGGATGTTGAACATTTCCTTAAGTGTCTTTCAGCCATTTTAGATTCCTCTGTTGAGAGTTCTCTGTGTTTATTTCTGCACTACATTTTTTATTGGTTTATTTGTTCTTTTGATCTATTTGGACTTGAGTTTTGTTCATGGTGATAGATATGGATCTATTTTCATTCTTCTACATGTTGATATCTGGTTATGCCAGCACCATTTGTTAAATATGCTTTCCTTTTTCCTTTTGATATTTTTTGCTTCTTTGTAAAAAATCAGGTGTTTGAAGGTGTGTGGATCATTAATGTAGCAGGCCACAAGATTAACTCAAAAAAAATAAGTAGCTCTTCTATACACATATGATAAATGTGCTGAGAATGAAATCAGAAAAACATCACCGATCCCAATAGCCATAAATAGCATAAAATATCTCGGAGTAACTCTAACCAAACAAGTGGAAGACTTGTATGACAAGAACTTTAAATCTCTGAAGAAAGAACTTGAAGAAGACACCAGAAAGTGGAAAAATCTCCCATGTTCTTGTGTAGGCAGAATTAACATAGTAAAAATAGCAATCTTACCAAAAGCAATCTACAGATTCAATGCAATGCCCACCACAATCCCAGCAAAATTCTTCACAGACCTCGAAAGAACGGCACTCAACTTCATGTGGAAAAGCAAAAAACCCAGGATAGCCAAAACAATCCTGTACAGTAAAAGAACTTCTGGAGGCTTCACAATCCCTGACTTCAAACTACAATATTGAAAACAGCCGGGTATTGGCATAAAAACAGACAGGAGGATCAACTGAACAGAATCAAGATTAAGAAATTTTATTCAGTTGAAACACACTATATGTAAAACTATGTAAGATTGATTGTATCAAGGAAAGTATTGATTTAAAATATTTTTAACACTACACATAGTAGATTAGTATGTGCTCAGGTTATTTCCACATTATAGAGTAAATTGTAAGACAATTTTATTTTTAATTATATACAAAGGTAGAAGGCACTATTTAGTAGGGCTTCATAATTTCATGTTTCCATATATTTGCTTGAAAATATGTGCAGTATACTAGCTAACTTATATAAATTATATTTTAATATTGATGCCCAGAATTTAGTACTGATTGGACTCTGACAGCCTACTAAATACATGATTAGTGTTTAAGTTAATGAATACTTGCTTGAAACCCAAATCAAAGAATGCTAATTCACCTCACTGATTATCTGGCTCATGTTCATTGTGTTTGGAAAAACAACTTGTCCTTTTTACTAATTCCATAAACTGTGTTCCTTGCACAATAGTCACCTAATACTATTCCATGAAGAAAAACAGAATTGCTTAGGAAACCATTTTCTTTTTCATCTGTCTTGTTAGTACACAAATAAGTGAGGCTTATATATATATCATCATTTCTAGATACCTGCACAGTGTTTTTAGTCAATGTCTATATGCAACTGTAGGACATGAAAACCTACATTTATGTCAATAGAGGTTTACCTAAAGGTGCCATATGTTCTCTTAAGGAAATCTCTCTAATATTTGGATCAAAACTTAGCTTGAAAGCACCCATCTATATATAAAATGATGCCATGAAAGTTTAAAACCTCCCTTGAAGAATGGCTTTGGGTACACTGTGATTTCCTAATGATGAAGAACAGATGGGGTTGATTGCAATCTCAGTGTGAAGCAGGAGGAAAATGCCTGCAGATATCCAAGCCTGGTAGGGATCGGTCATAAAAGCCCCACTAGCCCAGGCTTATGGGGTGAAAGATCCAGACTGATGAACACAAGGCAAAGTTTGTGCAAAAGAAGTGAAATCGGCCTAGTAATGACTTGATTACGGAAAGGAAAATATCACTTATGGAAGAGGATGCTCTAAGTGAACTAAAAAAGAGAAACACTCTGTTCTCATTAGGCTTCAAATAAAAAGTTGCAAGATTTGCTTTATTGGCAGTAGGAGATGCCCAGTAGTAATTTATGCTCTGGGAGGACTTTCTCATACATAGTTAGCTCATCCTTTATTTCAGACCCCCTAAGTCTCCAAGAAAAAAAAAAAGATTGCAGTCAAATGGCAAATGAGAAACAAATATGCAGATAAGCCACAGTGGGGTGGATTATGTCAACACCGATGACTGGGTAAATGGACTCCTTGGAAAGCTCACTCTGGCCCACTTAACATCTGAGGAAGATAAAAAAGTAAATTGCAATTATGAAATAATAAAGGGCAGAAAGATCTTAATTGCCATCTGAGGATGGATAGAAGAACGGACTGTGGACTCATTTTGATGTGCATTTTTTATAGCTCTTCAGGTACTTAGAAATGCATGGTGTGTATAAGCCATTATTCAGTTAATGAGATGCTAAACTACAATTTGCGTTGAAATTGTCCAGTGCTGTTTCTCATTAAAGAGATAATGACTCAAAAGATATTTTAGGTGTTGCTACAAGCTGCTGTTTTCATTCAATTTTTATTTGGCAAATTGGGTCACATTGTATTACAAGACGATCATCTGTCCTGTAACATGTTCACGTTCTGTGGTTGGGAAACAGGGAGATGATGGAATGTGATCACCCCCTGTGCACCTGGCATGTGGCCCCAGAAGAATGCCTTGATGAAGCAAGTCAGCAGACCTTCATGCAATGACCTCAATTTTGTTCTAAAGCACTTTTGTGTATATAGAAATGTGCTCTTAGAGGGCAAAACATCTGCAACTATGCAGTATCCTCCAACAGATTGTGTTGCACAGTGCAATGAACAGAGTTCTGCTTTTCTTAGATTTCCTGGCATTGCAAAGGAGCTGATGGTGTGATCACCACAGAACTCATTATCTGAAAGAAGGAGTCACCTGGCAGGCACTAACAATTTTTTTGGGAGCAAAGCATAGTCAAGCTGCAGGGCAGCTTTGTAAGCTGCCAGTTCTTTTGTGGCAGAGTTATGCATCTAGAGTTTACATCTAACAATAGATCTCTGCTGCAAGAGGACTAGCTAGAAAAAAAATGTTTAAGTAGTCATGATTCCAATCACTGTTGAGAATGTGGGGAAACTGTTCTATACATATTTTTGGAATTGAAAGCTGTAGCACAGAATTATGTTTCTTTGGAGGCTCTGGCAATTTCTTCTCTGAAAGACTAGGGGGGAAATTCTCACAGCTTTGTAGGCTTAGCTATTTAACACTACTCTTTAAAAGCAGCCACAGAGGGTAATAGAATGAATGAGGCTGGCTGTTAAATTCAAACTTTATTAACAAAAACAGCAGCGGTCTCCAACTTATACTGTGTATGCTCTTCTGTAAAGCCTCAATCCATTAATTATTGCTTTGTTGTGCCCAAAGCAAGGCATTTACAATATTTTTTTAGGCATTTGCCTGTACTATGGAGATTTTTCCCTAGACATGGCACTCAAAACCAAAAAGCAGCAAGCTCCAAGCTTGCAGAAAGAACCTGCTTAACCAGTGACGGAGGAAGACATTCAAGGTCAACTTCAAACCTCCACAGATTCACTGATTCTCTCTCTCCATATCTCTCTCTCTCTCTCTCTCTCTCTCTCTCTCTCTCTCTCTCTCTCTCTCTCTCTCCCCTTCACACAGAAACACACACATGTACCTGAACACATTTGTGCACACACACACTGATATGTGAAATATAAATAAATATACCCTCCATGAACTAGGTGGGTAACTGAGTCAGTCAGTAAATGGTTTGTTCCAGAAGCATAAGGACTTGATTTCAAGTCCAGCACCCATCTAAAAATCTGGGTATAGAATCAAGTACTTGCAACCCCAGTACTGAGAAGAAGAAACAGGAAGATTTCATGAACTTCCTGGCCAACAAGCCTAGCCAGCCAATAATCCTCAAGTTCAAAGAGAGACTCTGTCTCAAAAAACAAAGGTGAGAGTGATAAAGACACTTGAGGTCAATTTCTTCAACATGTGCACAGATAGGTACACACACTTGCCACATGCCACATGTATGTATACATACATGACACACATATGCAAACACTACACATTAAAATATCTTCCTCCTAATGTTCATTACAGTATTATTCATAATAGAATACTATGATTTCCTTTAATGAGGAAATATTCAAAATGCTAGCAAGAAGCATTCTGCAGCCCCCTAAATAAATTGCAGAAAATGCACAATAATGTTGAAAAACTCAGTTGGTAAAATATGTATAATTAAAGACAGACAAAACTAGCAACCAAAATACAGCAACCACAGTATTTCAAAAGTTCAGAATAGAACTAGGTATTACATTTTCCAAACTTCATACATTCAAAACAAAGGGAAATCACTCATCATATCCACACATGAGGATAACAGTTCATCATTGAACTTCTCATGTGATCACCACTCTGCTTAGCTTTGGGTTCAGAGAGATATGTGGGAGATCTGTCCTGAAAGAATCATACAAACCAACAGAGTAATTCAGCAGAGATGATGAATTTATGATATATTTTGTAGGCAGTGAGGGAGGATTTTCTAGGGAGCTGTAACAGCATAAAGGTTAGCGGAAAGACTCCACCATAAAGGAATGTAAGTAGTTTAAGGCTGGAGTTGTTTAGTGGGGTCAAGGGAGAGATGAGGTCCACAGATCCATCGAGAGCTTACTCTGGCACACTACAGAACATAGCCTTTATTCAAAAGGCCACATGGATGACAGAAATAAGCTGCATTGAAGGGATTTAAATTCCAAGTCAAGTAATCGCCCTTACAAATACTGTAATAATATGAAGGGTCTATATATAAGGAAAACAGATAAAGGAAGTAATTATGGGACACATCACATTAAATCATTAAAGTTTTATAACCTGGATACTACTTTTGCTAACTGTGCCTATCTTCTGCATTTTGTTTGTAAAAATAAGCATAGTAATTCTTTCCCAGATGCAGAATTGCAACAGTTATAGAAAACAATGTTTGCAAAATCACTTTCTCAATACATGCTTTATGGACTACACATATAATTGGAAGTTGGTATTGCCAATTATAATAATGCTGGTTAGACATATTAG
Source organism: Ondatra zibethicus (assembly GCA_004026605.1). Classification (NCBI taxonomy): domain Eukaryota; kingdom Metazoa; phylum Chordata; class Mammalia; order Rodentia; family Cricetidae; genus Ondatra; species Ondatra zibethicus. Next base: position 53,085 of record PVIU01007575.1, on the reverse strand, counting down.
GTAATTTAAGAAATTAGTTCGAGAATAATGGAGAGAAATGAAGTATGGAGAAATTAAATAGATTCAGGGAATAGGAGGTAAAGGAGGTATCTGAAGGACCCTTCTATGGGATGATATCATTAATCCATACTGGAATTGCAAGACAAAGAACTAAACATGGAGTTGCATGCTTAAGAATGTTTCTCACAAGCCAGGCATGGTGGCACACAAAACACTTGGGAGGCAGAGGTAGAAGAATCCTCTAGTGTTTAAGTCCTGTCTGTGCTATATAATGTGCTATATCATACCAAGGCATTGGAATGATACACTATTTCACCACACCTTCCCCCAAAACAGAATATCCCTAGCATTGGAAACAACAAAAATTCTAAGTATAAAATAGTTACAAGGTGATCAAGTACTTAGAGGAAAAATGTAACCTCAGTGGAATTAGGTGTCAAAGAATGTGTTGGATACAATGTTTGCCTAGGCTGGACTCTGAAGGAGAAAAAGGAGAAAATATATATGGATCTATGACAGGACCATGAAAGCATAAATGCACAACTCTCCAGTCAAGTACAAGACACACAGCACGACTTGATTACACCTTTCAACAGAATGTTATATTTCCTTCTGCAACAACACTTGGTACAATTTGTACACATCCATTAGTGTGAAATCCAGTTTAGTATGAAAGATCTATCTATTATTGACAGAAAACTTAAATGATTCTGAAGAAGTCAAAGTCAGTAGGAAAACAGAAATAAATGACTAAGAACCAATTTTATTTTAATTTCAAAGATAATACTTTTGTTCGGCAATGCCAGTTTCCTCACAAACTTCAGCTGTGTTCTCTTTAATGGATATCTGAGCAGATGACACACCTGAATCCCACCTCCTTCTCCTTTGATTGTAGGTCAATCTGTTCTGAAATGTCTGACCATGTGCTTACCCATCATGCACTTCTTTGTTGAATAAGTGTCTGTATATAACTTGCTAACTTCATGTTTCTGACTATGATGTGGTATCACATCAAAATACTCGTATATATGCAAATTAATTATACCTTTTGCTCTACCATGTCAAGACCTCATTGACTCTCTTGACTCATGAAACTTACTTCGTTATGAAGGCAGACACCATCTTAATATCAGTCATACTGTATTTTCCACATTCTTCTGTCTTTGCTGAGTGATTTTCATGTTGGTTTTAATAATCACCTCAGCCTGAACACTGTTATAACTTTTTCTTTGTGAACATAGTATCTATTGATTATGCATTTGAAGAAGGTATTTTCCAGAAATTTGCTCAGCTTCATATTTATAACATAACAAATGAATTGACTCAAATTGGAAAGAAACACAGTAATTTCATACAGTTTTTCTGTCAAGATCTCTTGGTTCCAAGTGTAAAAAGTTCATGAAAAATTAAAAGATGCAATTAGGTAGTTATACACCTATTTGCAATGCAACGAAGACAGAAGATTCCAGAAAAATCAATTTCTTATTATATCTGCCTGTGGGTCATGCCATTTTCTACTAAATCACATGCTTTGACAGTGACATCACTTTAATATGGAATGCTTATAGAGAGATCAACTACTGGAAAAGTGTGACTTTTAGATATATGTTATCTTAGTTATTTTAGATACTAAAATTATAACTTTTAGCAACCATAATTTTATTAGGCTCTCATTCTAACTTGGTGAAATAGGACAAAATATACCATTAATCCAAAAATATGACATTATGAAGTAATCAAATGTTGAGAAGCTATATTAAGCTTTCTATCTAGTATGAAATATATCTGTAAAATGATATTGTATCCATTTAGAGCCAGCAAGCAGGACTCGTAAATTATGCCTGAAATGGGCAATTCTGAACAATGGAGTAAAATGGAGCAATAAAATATGAATTTAATGATTGACAAGAAATCAATGAAGAACTGACTTGGTCATTTGGCCTCATGCTCAAGAATTATAAATTTCAGTAGAACTAGTACAAGGTTAATTTTATGTACTGCACAGATTATACATAATTTACTTAATCAAATTGATTACACATGCATTTTCAAAAATACTGTTTTATCTGTTGAGTGAAAAAAGAAATACTTTCTCTACTTTAGGATGAGGTGGGATGTGTACAAATGGTGCCAAGTATTGGCCCAAAGGCAGCAAGAGATGCACATGTCATCTAGATGTGATCAGGTTTCCACCTCAGGAATGAGGCACATTCTCCATAGAGTTGAAATCTCAGTTTAGCAAGAATAGGTCCCAGAGGCAATGTGCTCAAGTCTGGGGCCCCAGTACTATTGTATAATCTAGCTTTTTATTAAGTAAAGAATTATAAATTATTTGTCAAATGCCAGGATATTCCTCAAGTAACTTAAATTTTCATTTTAACACACACTCTAAAGTCTAAACACAAAGCTAATAAAAGTGAGATGTCTAGATGAAAATTTTAAGAAATGACAAAAGAAAAGTATACACAGATAGTCTTTGTTAATATTCTCTTACATTAAGTACCTAGTCATAGACAGAAAAAAAATAAAGTGACAGCCATTACATGTTACACATTTTATTGTTTGAACTGGCACTTCACAACTTATAGTGTGACAAATTAAAAAAAGAATAAATTAGTGTCCATAACTTTAGTGCCAAAGCTTGGCCAATTTTAAAATAAATATTTGAAAAATTTCACTAAAATAATGTTTGATTCTTTCCACAATTAATTTAAGAAAGACTTTTATCTATTCTTATTTCAGCCAAAGAAAAAACCATAATTGTTAGTAAAGATGAAATGCCAGAAATGTTTCTGTTAAGAAGAATAAGTCAATGCTGCAAATTTCATGATAGGGAATTTAACAAATTTGACCAAAAAATGAAATGGTTTGGAAGGTGAATAGTGGCTTGGCACAAAGAAGAAATTGTGAATTGGCTAAGTATAAGAAGTATCCCCTTGCAGGAAGATTATTGAATATAGAAAAGTCAAACAAGCAATTGATTAAATTAACTCCAGTGTGTAGGTAAACTCTATGGTGTCTAAACAAGTTAAAAATCACCCAAATACAGAGAGATACGGATGTGTTGCTTGCAGCCTGAATAGAGACAGATGGAATAGTTCATTCTAGGCCAAACTACTTAATAAAGTATTCGCATCAATCAACTCCAAAGTGCTCTCTGGAAGATAAATAGGGTGGTGAAGATACTTTATACTTTGTATCTAAGGGCTATTCCCTTGAGTTGTGGAGGACACCAGCCACTACCGAAGCCCCATGGGAGTGAGAAAGGCTCTCTAGGAGCACAGACATACTCCACACTTTGTAAAGTTTGATGATTGTAGTTATGATAAGGGCATCTGATGAATTCCAGTCTCAGAGGGCTTCAGCCCAGTCTCTAATACAGCTCCCAAAGCCTGGCACAAAATCTAAAATTACTTTAACAGCATTGCTTCAGACTGGCTCCCAGTGATACATTAGTCCGATGAGAATGGAGTCCTGTAGATGCTATTGGGCCCAGGAAACCACTGTATTATCCTGATGGATAATACTTAAGAGATTCTATTGGAAAACAGATTTTGTTTATTTGTTATTTTTTCTGAGTTGCAGAAAAGGACTTTTGGAACAGAACATCATTGTGACTATGCAGCTACATCTTTACTAACAAGGTTCTGCTGCCCAGAATCAACTTGGGCCTTCGCTCATTAGTAACACTCAAATTCTCAATCCAACCCACTTCAATTCACGTATCAACCTGAGACCAAAAGCACTGTTTCCCTGGATCATTGTATTCTAATTCTCGTCTTGAACTTCCCCAGCATTGTCTGTACCTAAGACAATCCTTTTGTCTCTAACTGGTACAAAATTCTGTGCAAATTATGCCTGCAATCTCAACCTTGTAACTCCCTGTCATTAAAAGGCACACAGTAATTTGCAACCAGACTGCCTTGTTGACACCTACAGACTGTATCTTTGGTGATGATTATAGCAAGGTTTAGTTTATTTCCCGTGCTTCTGAAAATGCGTGTGAAAAAGCCCATGTTACTTTAGTATAAACATGTACATCAACATCACACTTCTCTTCTGTGTCTTTAAAGGAATCATAAGACCATAAAGCCTCTAATTTCCTTCTCTGTCTCCAAACATGACCAACTCAATCATTTCAGACAAATGTAAATATACTTTTACAAAGCCCTGCAGTAAGCCTTTCAATCCAAAGGAAGTACAGTCTTAGATACTAGAAATGCAATAAATATTGAATGATGAACTGAAGTCATTCATAATCAACAATCTTTGACATCAGGAAATGTTTCCTCATTGCTACTCTAGGTCCTTCCTATTTTATTTCCCCTCGCTATGATCTCAGTAAATGGAGAGAATATCTAGCAATCAATCTCTGTACTATATCTGGTCCTTACACGAAGACTATTATTAAATTTCCTTCATGATCCTCAAACCCACTTAGCCTTCTCTTCTGCAAGCTAAATAATTCATCTCCCTTTTCTACTTTAGTCATGTCTGAGATTTTTTGAATTAAGCAGAAGGAGAATTGCTGAAGCCACAGGCCATTTTTTAAAATCCAGTATTAGTGAATTGTGTTAAGAGTAATAAGTAAACAGCAATGGTGTGGGCAGATACCATCAGAATATGGATAAGTAATGGAAATTGTCTAAAGAATCACTAACATTGGGATCATTTTATAATTTGATTTTTTATTAGATATAGTGTGTGGGCATCAATGATATTCAAAGAGAAAGAATAAAAAGTTGCAAGCTTATTCTATATTCCTTAATTATATGTACCCCCGTCTCAAGTTCCTCTGAACAACTAAAAAATTGTCCTGCACATTACCCACTAACTTCTTTCTGCAAAACGAAAAGTTTGGAGTCTTCCCCATATTCCTGGTTGAACACTAGAAAGAAGAAAAATGGTCCATATGTCTCCGGTGGTTTCAAACCAACACAACAACAGATAACCTTGAATTCCATTTAGAAAAGCTAAATGCAGAAAGTGTAAGCTATTTATCAGCTTGGCCCTCACATTCAAAGAAGCAAGACATACAAAGTTGTAAAAATAAAAATAAAAAACTCATGGCAGAAGTCTGCCCATCATTTGCATCCCAAGTAATATAACAAAAGGACATCCTAAATTGGTTTCTGTCATCACACCATGGACTTAAGAGAAATGAAATTTCATCTTACTAGGAGAGAATAAACTGTTAGGCATTGCTGGACAGACTCCAAGGTTAATGTGAAAGACTGGACAGCTACAATTTGACTTGCCTTATGTATGTGAATGAGTGACAATGAGTGACATGCAAATGATAGAACTTCAATAGACAATTCCTCAAATTCTATGGCTTTTAATCTTTAATGCTCCCAAGAGATTGATGCACTTCTAAATATTTCATTTCAATGCAGTGTACTAGAAATAGCAGTGTCCTATCCCTCCCAAATATATAACAAATTCTTACCCTCAATTCAGGAGAGATCATTGAGAAAAGCTGCTACCTCCTCATGACAGGCTTGTGAGAGAACTCTGTCATCCCCTTGATCTATATGCTTAATAGTATTCTGCTGACCCAAGTGGAGGGTATACACCTCAATTTTATTTTGCCATCACTTTAGCTTTTTAAGAATTCAGTTCTACAAAAAGTTTGAGGAAATAAGGCAGGGTGTGGCTCAAATTTTGCAATGTTGTTATTAGTGAGACAAAGTGGATAGCTGGATTTCTACAGAGTATGTTTTCCCCAGGGAATGTACTCACTCTGCTTAATCAACTGGCAAACAAGACACCCAGGGTTATCTCTTTACCATGCTATTGCCCCATCAATAATGTAGACTGTCATTAAGAAATCATTTCTCCCTTCTGGGCTGAATTTTGAGAGGTCCATCATATGAGGAAAAATGGGAATTATGGTGTGGGGACTATGCATCACATTGTAATCTCAGAAATTCCAAGGCTTGCACCAGTGCATCACAAAATATATAGACTGAGACCACCAAACTCATTTCATTAGGACCTCTCAGTGTTGAGATTATAATCATGCTTCAGGGCATACGCTGATCACCAGCTGAGCTCAGGAAGACATTTTGCTCCCATTACAAGACTTCCCAGAGGTCAAATGCACTGCTGGAAGGTTTCAATTTTGCAAATATGTCTTTACTAACCCCAAATGTATTTTATTATCTCTTTCTTCATGTTATACATTTATCAGATCATCAAGCAATCCTATAAGCAATTATAATTGTAAGCAATTACAGTCTGAACTTTGGGTTTTTTCTTCTTAAATTATTGTGGCCTCTCTCTCCAAATAGTAATCTTTCTGCTTTTTTAAATTTTCATGTGGGAAGTACATATTAAGATGAACCGTTGTTTAATAATAAATCACTTGTTTGAAGTAGACACACACACAAAAAAATACTGCTGGTAACAGTATTGTAATAAATAGACTCTATTTTCAGAAAACGTTTGCTTCCTGCAAGATCATGCAGTAGTTTTCTGATGGCCATGGTCATTCACCTGATCAGCAGCTCAAAGGACACATGAACAATCACCTTCACTATCTCTTGCTAAGAGCACATCCCTCAGAGTAGCAGATGAGATGTCCTTGAATTGACACCCATCCAACATCCTATCCTCCTGGATTACAGAAGCATAACTGCAGAGGTAAAGAAATGGAAATTTCTATTCCATAACAAGTAGACAGTGAAGACAGACATGTGGTATACTGGTTAGGTTTTTGTCAACTTGAAACAGAGTTATCTGAGAAGAGAGAACCATAAGTAGGAAAATATCTCTGTAAGATTGGCCTATATGAAAGTCTGTGTGTCATTTTCTACTGTAATGATTGATGTGGGAGGCTCAGACCTATGTGGGCCATGTCACCTCTTGACAGGTGGCCTTACACTTTATATATGACAGGTGGAGCAAGCCATGGAAAACAATCCAGTAAGCGGCATTTCTCAGTGGGCTCTGTTTCAGTTCCTGCTTCTAGGTCCCTGCTTGACTTTCTGTCTCACCTTTCCTCTATGATGGACTGTGACAGGAAGTATAAGCAAAAGAATCCCTTTCCTTCCCAAATTTCTTTTAGTCATGGTCTGTAGCACAGCAATGGAAAGCAGACCAAGAAACATAAATATTATAGGCATATCTTACTGCTGCTCTGTTAATAGGCTGCATCTGGGATTTTTGCCAATCACTTCATCTTTTTCACAGTGGTTTATTTTACCTCAGTGAATCCCAGGCAGTGATTTCTGACTCCTCCCCATTGATATTCTCAGTGAAAAAGTCCTATCGTTTAGCTTTTTACTTTTACTATGTAGGGTATAAAATCTGCACCATCACAATCTGCCTTTGAGTCTTGATCGGCTTTAAAAATTCCCTAGAGTGGTAGAGCTAATGATTTATCAACAGAGTCGATCTTCTGGGGGCACCAAAGCAGATGACCTGGATTCAAAACCCACCTCTACCACTTAATTAGACAATTATTTAATTTTTTTCCTGCTTTTTTCCAAGATCTGTGTCCAGTTGCATTACAAGTGATTTACAGGGTAGATGTGATGATTACATCTTGTAGCATATAGTAGATATTCAATGAATGTTGAATAAACAGGTATGATGTACATAGGTATAAGTCTGGCTCACCATGCACACTCATTCCCTTGCCTTACCAATGCTTAAGAGTGGAACTCTTGGCCCCATTTGGTAATAGTATCAAAGAAAACTAAATCTCAGCAAATACTGCCTTAAGAAATCCAAGAATTTCAGAATAGAAAGGCACTTTTTAGGAATAGGCTATCAAATTGCATAAGGTTAATTTACTTAAAAATTGAATTGGCATATTTATTAGGCATAATGACATTCATCTAAATTGCTCATTTGTTGAATATGCTTTTCATCTGTGCTAAGATAGTGTTAACTTAAGGAATTTTAGTAAACTTTCATAGTGCCTGTTTTACCTATGTTTGTCCAAGACGTTCCCACCCAACTATGATTTCACTGTTTTAACAGTTATAAAGCAAATTTTAAGTACTGAAACAATTTACACTAAAAAAATTCTTAAGAATGCCATCATAGTAATATGAAATGATACATCTATGATAAATATTATTAGCAATATGATTATTTATTAGGCTAATGGACATCTCAGGGTATTGAACATAAGAAGAATTCGTTTTAGATAAGCTGACCCCCAAACCTCTTAAAGAAATGGGTGTGAAAGTACCACCATCAATTTGAACTGACGTCACTTCGATGAGTTGTCTTTGTGATGAAATTCAGTTGCAGCTCAACCTACTGTTCCATTCTCCGTGACGACTGTCAGCTTCAAATGCGTGACAGATTTCCAGACATGGAGTCTGCATGCCCACACTGGCTGACCCTAGAGCCATGTGGCAAGAGTCTTTTTTTCTGCACCGCCTTGACTAGACCAGAGAAATCTGTTTCAAGCTGGCTTTGAACTCATACTGATATGCTCTATTTAATATCCTGGCTTCTTTCCATTTTATCTGTTTTAGTAATGCACATTTCAAACATCTCTTATGGTAAGAAAGACTTTTAGCATCTATCATTCAGAATATATGAGTTATAATTAAGAGGTGAAGGTGTGAGAATTTTCCTGTGAAAAGAAAATACAAGAGAATTCACAGATATTGGAACATGCAATTTCACCAAAAAGAAATATTCTAATTTATGGAATCAAATCAACAGTCTCTTTTTTAAAATGGTGGCAAACACATGAGAACTTTCTTTTAAATCAGTTTTATTCTCATTGATTGCTACTCTTACACGGAAAGAGCCATTTCTCTCCTCTTTTTACTCAATAAAATTCGTCTCCAATTTTACAAAGTTGGGAGATTTTTGTTTTAATAAGCGTGTTTGGCTTCCCTGGCATTCAGGAGGTGTGGAACTGCTAGGCATCCGGAGTTTGTTTAAAGTTCCGTCTGACTAAGTGATGATGTGAGCACACTGGTCCCATCGTGGTGTAACTAGCAGCGTGGAAACTGTCATCTGCCAACAAGTAATGGTGGTCACACCTCACTGCCACTCCAACTGCTCGCAGTGCGGGTCAGCCTGCCACCCTGAGCTCCAGCCAGCTGTCAGGACTGTCACAGCTGCCATCTTATTTACTGCCATAAGCTTTCTTGGCATTGTGGACCCAGACACTGCTGAGATGGCGCCTGCCATTGGCTGTAAAAGGTACAGGGACGAGAGACTCGGAGGAACCCTGGGAAGGTGCAACATGTTCCAGCCACCTGACTGTGGAGCCAGCCGGTCCAGAGTCTCTGAGGTTGTTCTTTGTTGACTGATAAGATTGGACAAGGCACAGTAGGCTCCCCAGAACTCCTATTCAGAGCTGTTTTAATTGAATATGTCACTGACAAGACACAATCACTTGGGCTGTGGCATCTATTCCAAATAAAACAATTGTTTTAAAGTAATTGGTCTGACAAGAAGGCTGGCAGCCATTGAGGGGAAGATGCATGTGTTGCTATGAGAAGAGACAGAAAACATGTTCCCTGTAATTGCTATGGCTGAGCTTTAAACTTTTCCCTTTATTCCACGTGAAATGCGTCCTTTAAAAACCTCTGATTTGAATAAACACTGAGCAGTTCTGGAGACATTACTCTGCTTTTCATGTCTTTTATGCACATAAAGGGCTCTTTCTCCTCTTGCTTACATTATCTAGCCACAACAATTTACAATAATTTCAACAAGGGGAAAAAAAGTAATGAGGCTGCCTAGCTTGTTTCTGAATTTCAGCGTCACTCTCACGGTTAGCAGGAGCTGATATGAGGGTTGCAATTATGCAAACGTAAGACAGAAGGTCAATTTCATCACCTAGTTAGCATATCCAGACCCAACCTTCTACAGTATGGAAGTGGTTTCTCAGGAGAGTCACTGTGCCTGCAAGAGCCAAAGGCAGCGGCTTTCTCTATCTATCACACCTGCACAAAGGACTGCACGGTAAACAATCCACTCTGGTTCACAACCTCTATATGCCTAGATGCAAGCATTTCCCCTTTAATGTGAAAAATAACTATCCTTGTAATAATGCTTTATAAGTGATGGGATAAGCAAAATAGTATAGTATTGTATTTTAGATCATAATTTTAATGTATAAATTAATGACATATGTGTATGAATATGTGTTTTTTGAGATTAATATAAAAGCAACATTTTTACTCTAGATCATTATTAACTCTGTTCAAGTTCTATTCTGTTTTACCACACAGAATATATTTTTCCTGTGAAATAACAGCTGGTATGAAAGTTCTAATTAATTCTCGCAATCCTTTCTTTGATGAACTGGAATTTCTCCTCTGAGTTACCAGGTACATCAAGCTATTATAGAGGTTAAACATTTGAGTTTAATAGTGATAGTTCTGGGTTTAAAACCTAGATTGTCACATCTAACAGCCGAAAATGTAGGAGCTTGTTTGTTTGTGCCTTGGTTTCTTCCCCTATGTAAGGGTTCTATATATTCATTTCTGCATCCACTCCGTAAGTATTCCATGTCCATATATATATATGGGATAAGTGTTCTCAGACACTGGAATATAACAAGGAACAAGCCAATTATAATACTAAGGAAAACTCAGTTAACAAATAAATAGCATGTATTTTAGGTGGAAATATTTGCAATGAACAAGGATAGAATGATGGGGAAGGTGAAGGTAATGGAGAAGGAACAATAATGCTGTGTTAGATGGAATGTTCTAGAAAACTTTCTTTTCAAGTTGGCATTTAGTCCTTGGAAGCTGATTATGAAAAGAAATCCTGTGAAGAGAATTCCAAGTGAGGAGAGAAAAAAATACATAACTCTTAATTATCTAACTAGATGTATTGTGTCTCTGTGCATTTGAAAAAGAACAAATAGATACAGGAAGAACCGTGAAGAGACTCAGTAAACTGAGTAAGCAGTGGTTGGCTCTAGCTTTGATGGTCTCATAAAAAAGCTCCATATTAGGTGTGAGATGGGAATCTACTCCCTCCTGTGGGTCCTGGAGAGCATCACTCCAAACACTGTCAAAATAACAAAAACCAAGGCAAGAAAGGGCAGACAGTTCTCTTGCAGCCATGGGCACCCCTGGAGAGAGGACATCAGCTTTGACACAGGCTGTTGCCATGGAGGTGGTGAGTGGTGAGCACATTATTTGATGATGAATTTGACACAGGATGGAAGGAAAGGACTTTTCAAAAGAAAATATATGATGACACTTGCCCACAACTTTTAGGTTAAAAGTGAAGTTAACTGTCAAGCTAGAACACATTAGGGGAGGGGATAATCTGAGGGATTAAAATATCAGTTTTTTTTATGTTACATGTGCTTCTGCAGCAAGCCATTAGTGTCTGTTCTTCAATAAACTTTACACATCCTTGTGGTTATTGCCATTCCCATTATAACTAATGACCAAGTCCTGGCATTTTTATTTCTTAAATGAGCATCATAAGCATATTTTCCTCTCCATACATATGGCAGCAAGTTAGTTCAACCTCCTCTGTCTTTTATTTGGATTCTTGGAATGGTGGCCTAGCTGAGGATTATAACTCTCCACTGAAGCATATTTCGTGTGCTTTATTCACTGCCCGCAGAATCCTCTTCCTAACATGCAGGCATGATGGCTCTCCTCCCAAGATTGAGTGCAAGCCTCAGAGGCTCTCTATCCTCAGAAGAATGGTGATCCATTCCACTACTCCTTCTCAATGCAATCCTTTTATTATTTTCCAAGTTCCCAAATTCAAATCCCTCTAAATTTATGAATAATGACAGTTTCTCTACATTTTCACAAACTATTTCCCTTGCCTAGAATATCATTTTACTTAACACTGTGTAACTTATAAGTTGTGCTTCTTAATTTAAGTCCTAATCAGAGTTCACCTTTTCCATTGAAGCATTTTCTAAGTCCTGCTTAACAGTAGGCGGCACATTGTTTCAAGCTTCATACTTAACTATATTACTATAAGTAGCACATTTTCTTATATACAGAGATACTCTAATATTGTGTACTCCCTAAGAGTGAGGGATTATCTTCTTTATCTCTGAATGAAGATCAACCTGGCAGTCAAGGGCATATATATTATATTATATTCTTTTTGTTGTGAGATTCCCTTCTGTATGCTGTGAATATGTTTTATTACCATTTGTTAATAAAGAAATTGTTTCAGTCAATGACTTAGCAGAGAAGGCCAGTTAGGAAATCAGAACAGAGACAGAGAGAGAGTGTGTAGGTGGAGTAAAAGAGATGCCATGTAGCTGCTGAAGGAGAAAAACACCAGATACCAGCCAGAACCTTTCCAGTAGGCCACATCCTTATGGCAATTCATAGATTAATATAAATGGGTTAATTTAATATGTAAGACTTATATAGAAATATGCTAAGTTATTGGCCAAACATTTCTGTGTTATTATTTGGATCTGGGAGGCAAGTTACCTCTACCATATTGAAAGACTGAGAGAGATGGAGCCAGCATCCATGGTCACTATGGCCAAGATGCATATCATTTTAAAAGTGCTCCTGGTCAGAAAATGATTACAGGTGTGCAATAAAGACAGATTCAGACAGAAATAAACCTCTGAATGGGTCACAGTGTTTAAAAAGATGTACGTAAGCTTGAGAGAGAGAAGAAAAAGAATATACACAGTTATAAAAATTGTTTTAAAAAATAAAAGAAAGTCTTTAAAGAGACAGAGTACAGAGAAAGATTAAAGAAGTAAGGAAAAATAAGACATATAAAGATGGAAAATATACAGAAACTCTGGATTATGGATATTATTGTGTTTTCTTTGAATTTTTTGCCTGTGAATGTGCTAAGTACAGAGATAATTCATTGTACAGGCTGCTAAGCTAAACCAATATATATTTTTAAAGGTATCTTGACTTCAAAATTTGGGTCTAAAGATATATTGCTTTGTAAAAGAGGTTCTGCTTTTGTTTCCACAGAGGATAAAAACTCTGGATTCCTTACCAGCTAATATGTTCTGATCAAATAAGACCCCCAAAAGCAATGACCCAGATGGTCAAACCTCCATGACAGCTTCAGGACTGCTGGCTGAGATGGACCTACCACACAGGATACTCCATGAAAGACCTGATTAACAGTGCCACCAATCATCAGAAAGTAGTCTAGAGAACAATGCCCAAGTTCCCTAAATCATTGTTTATAAATGTTTGTCTATATTTAAAGGAGAATATGCTATAGAGATGAATACTTTGCATTGGTATGGATCTTGGTTTATTGATAAAAATTTAAGATTAATTTTGTTATGTGTATATTTCTGCTCTTGATTTAAGGTAGTGTGTTTATACAACTCATTTCAAATGTAATATATAATTAAGAAATAGAGGTTAATAGATAGCTTTCTATAATAGTTAAGATTATATATATGTTAGTTATGTTTTCTAGATGTACTGAGATACATTTCAGATGGAAATATATTCTTCAATCCTTTCAAAGACTTACAAAATACAGCATTTAAAATGTTTTAAGAACTTAGAACTTTTCATGACCATGAGACACATCTGCTCCTGGCAGCATCAATCTGCTTCAAGAGGATGATGGGTATTTAATAGAGTCCTTACAGGGTTACTTAGCCATTTGGGCAAGAAACTGCCCTTGCCTGGACTGCTTGATTATATGCTGTATGAACTGGACATTCAGGACTTACAGAAAAATGACTGTTGGACTTGCCTAAAGGTGACGCAGTCTTCAGGGTTCCTGCTTCATGAAAGAGTCTGCCAGACATTCTGCAGGATACAGAAGAAAGTGACTGACAAACTGCCAAAATAGGTAAAACAGCCTTTCAAGTTTTCTGCTTCATGAAAAAGTCTGCTGGATACTATGAGCCTGTAGGCTGAAAATGGATGCCCCAATGGTACAGAAGATCTTTGGGTGACTGTGCAGGAGGCAAGATGTCTCTGTCAATTCTAGAGTTTTGAAAGTTGCTTACAATGCACTTCCTGTTAACATAGGTAATATTATATCCTTCTGAGGTCTTTGAGGAGTTGAAGACAGATAGTTCTCCTTAGTTACGATAAAAGTAAATTAGATATGAAACTTTAGATTCACAAAGATTGGATAGATGGTATTTTCCTTAATTTTTCAAATGCAAATGGATACAATATTGTAACTATAATTCTTGCTTGATACCTGCTTTGTTATATATAATTTTACTATGTTAAAGATAAAACCTTCCTTTTTATTTAGAAAGAAAAGGAGATATGATGTGGAATTCCCCTCTGTATGCTATGAATATATTTTATTGCTATTGGTTAATAAAGAAGCTGTTTTAGCCAATGAGCAGAGTAAATCCAAGTAGGAAATCAGAACAAAGATAGAGAGCGAGAGTAGCAGAGTTAAAGAGACACCATGTAGATGCTGAAGAAGAAAGATACCAACCGCCAGTCAAAACCTTGATATACATATATGTATATGACATACATATATATATATATATACACCATATACCATATATACCATATATATCACAATCTTATCCATTATATCATGGCTGATTAACTTAGTTTTTAAGGAATTGAATTGATTCTTTTATTTTATCATGAATTTTTCAGTGGCATGTATTCTTTGACACTTTCAAATTCAAACTACTTGAAAAATTCATTCCTGTTTATTCAGATTGGACATCTATTACATGCTGTTTATGAATCACCTTTCCCTTTAAGTTTTACTGTTCACTGAGATTTAGTCTACCTCCTCCAAACTTATGCTACCAAACTGAAATGTTCATTTTGGTGTCTAAATATGCAATTTCTCATTATTTACTAAGATTGCATTTGTACATTTACTGTTTCTTTTCAAAGCTTCTGATACTCTTGTTAATTTTTTAAATTAAAATATAATTAAATCACTTTCCAAATTTACTTTCTTCCCTCTAACCTTTCCCACATTTCATTTAGTATTCTCTTCTGCAAAATCCTTTTAACTTTTTTTTGCATCTTTCAATGTTATGCCATAATTTTGACCTTGAAGTAGGTGTCTGAAGGTGGTTGGCATATTGGAATGAAAAGAGCAACACACCACATGCAATTCCAATCCCATAATCACAAGTCCTCAAGCACAGGGTGATGGACTCCTACATGAGTGCTAGCGGAACATCCTTGTGAAGACCTCAAGGCAAATGGTAATGAACATCTTACTTCTCACTTACATCATATGTAGAAATGATGAACTAAGAAAAGACCCAGACTTGGATTATCAGTACTATTTTATATTTGGGAAGCATGTTTATACTTAGCAAAATAAATGCAGACTCCATTTCACCTTGAATTGTCCAAGGATGAGGTCATAGGTGGTATCTTCTTACCAATGAGGCAGGCAAAATAAAGCAATATTATCATATCATCCCAATTACTTGCAGTACCAAAGTAGCCCCTATTCGAAATTAGTTGTTTATAATGTTGTTTGTTTATTATTATGTTATACACACCTACCTCTTGTTGGCCAAAATAATGAACTAGAAGTCTAAGAACCACCTTCGTTCTACTGAAGACCCCAGGGAAATAAAATCCTTTCTTATTGTGACTCAACTGGCATGGCTCCAGGAGACTCAGTGTTATTGATGGTAAATCCACTGTTTTATTTGATTATATACCATGCTTAATTTTCACTCCTATCACCATATATCTGTAGACAGAAATTTTAAAAGAATCTCTTCATGTGGCACGG
Organism: Ondatra zibethicus; assembly: GCA_004026605.1. Taxonomy (NCBI): domain Eukaryota; kingdom Metazoa; phylum Chordata; class Mammalia; order Rodentia; family Cricetidae; genus Ondatra; species Ondatra zibethicus. The sequence goes on along the minus strand of PVIU01007575.1, from coordinate 37,419 downwards.
ATTAAAGACCCAAATGGGAAAGCATGCAAAGCTACTTCCAGTTCTCATATGAAGCTGAATGCCCAGGTTGCTTTTCAGACACTGCCTCCTCTATTATTTTTTTGTCAATTAAATTTTAAAATTAAAATCCCAGGACAAAGGACATTTTAAACAAATTAAAAACTGTCACAACTGTTCTAAGCAACCTGGGAGATACATAGGAAATTTACAGCCCATAATATTATGTTCCCTTAGCATAGCCATTGGCAAATGGTCAGCCTGTCGTAAGAGTCCAATTAAATTATATAGCATTGCAAGCTTTCACTTCTCCAATGTCAATGATGGGGCTCCTTCAGAAGGCCCTTGATAGCCACTCCTGGGTATTTTAATTTCCTGACAAATCTATCATCTAAACTTTACCATTAAGAATAGTCAGCCTCAGAGCTGTGATAAAACAGCACAACTTCTGGTACTTCTCTTAACTATGTAACAAAAGGACAGTCTTTCTAGGCCTTATTGTGGCTAAATACTGCTATAACCTTCCCTGTGTCTCTGTATCTGCATACACATATGTATTGAAATTCAGCCACCAATTTGATAAACTTGTAATGTATAGATACACAATATTTTAAATCAATATTTCCAAATATTCAAAATGTCCATGCTTTCTCCAATCCTCATTATGTTGTTAGTAATAGCTTATATTTAGTCTGATGATCTACCCAAGCTATTCATTCCCACTGAAAAAATCTTAGGAATGAGGATGGCTTGAAGTGGAAAACATTTTAAATAGATGAGGTCAAAAGTACAAATGTAGATTGTCGCTGACTTTGAGATATTTTATGAACTGTATAGATATGTGTAGAATTTGAAGGGATTGAACTGTACTTAGGATCCAAGAGGAATAAGGAATTATGATTTTGAATTAACAACTTGTTTTTGACAGATCATAACAGAGGCTAGAAAATTAAAGACATCATTTACAAAAACCACGCTGGGCTAAAAATAACAATGCCTTCCATGTATTAAAGAAAGTTTCTTCCTTTGTTTTCCAATAGTGATGAAGTGCTTTGTGGAGATATCAGATGATCTCTGGAATAGATGGTTTATAAGAACTGCAAGGTAGCACAGTAGGGCAGTGCACGTGTGATGTCTCAGGCTGAATCGTGTCCCTTCCAAAGATGTGTAGATAAAAACAGAACAGGGTGCTATCATACAGGAGAAAGGGGAAGAGAAACTTTGGGGCAGTCAGAATTAGGGAGGGCTGTGGCCCAGCGTGATAAATATGAAAGAGAAAGCTATTCTATACTGGGACACTCACACCAGTGCCTCAGAATGTGAGTGTGTCTCGAAGGAGTTTAGAGGTAGTCAAAAGGAAACAAAATAAGTATTTATCTAAGCTGAAATTCCTTTTAAGGAAAGGAGAATTATACACACATTTACACACACACACACACACACACACACACACACTTAGAACACAGAAGAACGATTACTGTTGAGAAGCCCTGCTGATTAGATGTTGCAGTCTATCATAGCCTGGCAGCTTTCCATAAGCTCAGCAACGTGGAGAACTCCCTCACCTCACCCACCAAGGGCTTCCTGCTCCCTACCTGCCCTTATCTGAAGAATGTCTCTAGGCCAAGAGGACTGACCTTATCTAAAACCTGTCTTTAAGCCTGGACGCCTGATTTATCTCTAGCATGACCCTTGGCTCAATTTCCTGCTAGAAGCCTCCACTGCTGCACAGATGGTAACAAAGACTTGTACTAGGAGCTTTGCTATAGGACACTGCTAACATATACTATGCCGTATAGTAGGAGAATGCCACTTAATGAAAATTAGGGTTTGTCCCCAGGCTTCCCAATCCTATATATTTCCTATACTCCGGAATAAAGTTGAGCTCATTCACCAGAGACATTCCTGGAGGGCTATCTTCATTACACCCATAACCATCTAAATCCTGTTCCATGCTTCTGCACCTTTCACTCTCGTGTACAAATGCACCAATGATCCTGAGGAACAAGGAGAGCCACAGACTGCAGGACAAAGGTAGGTGACTGCAAGCCAAGGAGAGAGGCCTCAAAACAAGCCTAAGCCTTGACACTAGACTTTTAAACCCTAGAATTGTAAGAAATTATTTGGTATCCTTAGTCATCTAACATAGTTGTGACAAAACACAAACTCATTATAAATCAGTGCCACCCAGAATTGAACTTACAAAGTTAACAAACACCTTGCACAAGGCCCATCTACCTTGTTTCTGTAACTAGGAGAAAAGAGAACTAGAGTTTTCATGAAGCCATTAGTCAAAGGGCATGTGGGTTTGGACAATGTGCAAAAAATGTGTCCCAAATTGCATTCTGGCCTGTAGAACTTCAAGAAAGGTTAAGCCGCAAATGGATTCAAAATAAGCTAGAGTGCTATACTGTGATAGGGATGTTTGTTCATAAAATGAAAGTAACTCCTCAACATAAGCTGAACAAGGAAGACGCAATACACACCTAAACGGGTGTGGGAAAGCCCACAAGGCCTCAGTCCTACACAAAGAACAACAGGCAACTAAGGAATACTGAAAGTGGGAGAAATACTCTTCCTCAGCAAAGAGTATTTATATTATATAATTATTTTATAAGTATTAAATAGCACACTTATTAGTTATCCATTACTAAATTGTCAATTCTGAAAATATACATAATCACACAATGTTACAACATTATACTAATTGAGCTGGTTATACTTATTATTAAGAGAATATATGTATATGCATATACATGTACATATGTAAATAGAAATTAATGAACAAAGGGGCCAACAGTTTGAAAGAGAGCAAGGAAAATATCCTGGATAGTTTTTTGGCAACTTGGCACAAGCAGGAGTTATCTGAAAGGAGGAAACCTCAATTGAGAAAATGCTTCCATGAGATCTGACTATATGGCATTTTCACAATTAGTGATTGATGGAGGAAGGCAGAGTCCACTATGAGGGTACCATCCTATTAATAGGAAATAGTGGTTTGTGGGCATAGGGGAATAATTGGAAAGAAAGGAATGGTTGTGGACTTGATGATTAAAATATACCATATGAAATACTTAATGCAAATTATAAATCTAGAAAAGTTTTTTGAAATAAATAAAAGTGTTTGCTGTGAAATGTAGGCAGTGACTGCACATTACTTTCCCAGCCACCCAGACCTGAATAATCACAGATAAACTATATTATTTACAGCCCTGCTTGGGTTAGGCATATTCCTATACAGCTCTTATATCTTAAATTAACCCATTTCTATTAATCTGTGTATCACCATGAGGCTGTGGCTTACCAGATAAGGTTCTGGCATCTTTTCCTTCAGCAGCTACGTGGACTCTCTCTGACTCTGCCTAATCTCTATATACCATTGTTGGGATTTCCCACCTGGCTATACTCTGCCCTGTCATAGATCAAAGCAGCTTCTTTATTATCTAATGGTAATAAATCATACTCACAGCATATAGAGGGGAATCCCATAGTGGAATAATCCTTCTGTATGCTGTGTAAATATGTTGCTATGATTGGTTTAATAAATAAGCTGACTGGCCAATAGTTGAACAGGATAAAGTTAAGCAGGAAAGGGAAACTGGTAATGATGGAATGGAAAGCACATGGTCAGAGGAGTCACTAGTCAGACACAGTGGGAGCAGAAGATAAACGTGCCATGCTATAAAGATGACAGAGCATAAGGAATATGGGCAAACTTAAAATATAAGAGCTACTAAGTAATAGCCTGAGCTATTGGCCAAGCATTTATAATTCATATTAAGTCTGAGTCAGTTATTTGAGAATCGGGTGATGGTTATTTGGGAGCAGGTGGTCTGGGCAGGTTATGAACTGGAGATTGGTGGAAATATTTAACCTTCATGCGTGAGACATTTTGAGAATATCGATAATATGAAGGCATCTTCTTACCCAGGAAGAAAACTGTGAAGAAGAGATGGCATTAGCACATTAGCATTCAGAAAATATAGGATGGGGTACACTTGGAGATTGGCGTCTTTGGCAATAAAATAAAAAAAGAAGGAGAGAACCAAGATGAAATAGAAGCTACAAGCTTTTGACAATAAAGCCTGGCTTGACCCTAGTAGAAACTCAGAGACTAAGATGAACCTTCAGACCTGCAGCAACAGGACCGAGTCTTTGTAGTTTTGTACAATTGCATTCCCTGAGAGAAAATGCCTTGTTGGAATGGAGGGCAATTTTCTTACACCTGACATCTGACTGGCTACTGGAAGATTGACTCTTTGGGTCCTGAAAATATATAGCCAACATGATAGCATTTCCTTGAGTACATTCTTGGTATCCAAAATCCAGGGTTTTGGTTTGGTTTGGTTTAGCTTAGGTTTTGTTTGTTTGTTTGTTTTTGCTTTCTAATGTTTTAGAACAGATCTTCCAAGATTTGTACTTTGTATTTGTCTTAAGAGAATGTAGAGGATGAGGAAGAGTGCCACACTGGAGCCCCACTGGTTTCGGGAAGTATAAATAATGCTTGGGACCCACCTACCACATCATGTTACACAGCTTTCTTTCCTCAACTAACACTTCAGTTGGAATACAACACGCACCCAGTAATAAGACAATAACTCTGACCCATATGCAGTCCGAGCATAACTTCTCAGATCATTAATTATGTCTGTGAGATTCCAACCCCGGTAAAATCTGGGCAAAGGTATAACAGTAGGTACCAAACAAAATCACAGATGATAATTTCCTTTTGGACTTTTGTGGGGGGAAAAAAACAGTCTGATTAACAGAGTCAGCTGCACCTGTCAGGATGATGACTTCTCCCCTGACCTTTGGCATAGGGAGATCCCCCAATTCTCACACAATAGTCATGGCTTATGTGGTGGGGATTTCAGTGTGTGCTCTCCTAGTGAAGGTTTCTAATGCTGTGATAAAATGCCATGACCAAAAGCAACTTGATGGAGTATATTTAATGTTATAGCCCATAGTCCATCATCCAGGAAATTCAAGGCAAGAAATCAAGGAAAGATGGAGAGACAGGAACTGATCTAGAGGAGGCCATAAAATAATGCAACTAACTGGCATGCTCCCATGGCTTACTCAGTTAACTTTCCTACCCCATCGAGGACCCCCAGCACAGAGGGTACTGCTTACAGTGAGCTGGGTTTCCCATACCAATCAGCAATTAAGAGTCCCTCTTACCAAATAACTTGCATCAAGTTCATACACACAAACACACACACACACACACACACACAAATAGCAAAGTTGTGGGCCTTGGTGGAAATGATATCCTTTTGAAAATCAGAAATATTGGGCTGGAAAGATGGTTCAGAGGTTAAGAGCACTGGCTGCTCTTCCAAAGGTCCTGAGTTCAATTCCCAGCAACCACATGATGGCTCACAACCATCTGTAATGAGATTTAGTGCCTTCTTCTGGCCTGTAGGTGTACATGCAGACAAAACACTATATACATAATAAATGAATAAATCTTTAAATAAAAAAAGAAAATCAGAAATATTACTCTAAAAAGTTGATAGAATATGAAAATTTTATTTCCAAAGTGGAGGGAACATCTGTTTTATTTCTGGGTCCATACATCTACCTAGTGGAGATTCAACACTTTTGGTGTTTGAGGAATCCTGAGATTTAATCTACCTGTTGATCCCTTAAACATGATCAAGAGACAGGTCTCTCATGATAGCCTTTCAAGGTCTTCTCAGAAGCTGCTGGACCTTGCGCTGTATGATGTAAAAAGGATGCACTTTCGTGTTCTGAAACTCTTCATTGCATAATGAAATTTTATTGCAACAACCTCTTTTATTGTTTTTGTTTATTCATATTAATTCTCACTCTTGGCTATCATCTTTCTTGCTCCTGGGGGAACCACATGTTCTATTAACTATCTCTGCTATCAACTATGTGTCAGAAACCCTCCCTTTGCTCTCCACCAATGACCCTACATCTGATTACAGTTGTATACAGCTGGATTCTCTAAGTTAATTCTCCACAGATCTCCATATTTTTTGACAGTTGTATAATCTGCCTTTGCTCCCAGAGAATATAGGTCTATAATGGAAGAGTGTACCATAAACCTAGTCCTAAGGAAAAGTAGAACTGAGCTTCTTAATGATATGGTCCCCTTATCTAATTGCTTTGGTAAACAATGAATCCTCTGGGAACACAGAGGATCATAACCTCTGGTGATATGTCAGAAGACACATGATGTAATCCCCCTAAAATGGAATGCTGTGTATGGATTTACACCACTCTTTGTAGGCCATAAGAATTGTGGTATTTTTTTTTTCTTTGAAGATCTGTTCTTGGTGGTTTTTTTTCACTGTATAAGCGTCCTTCTAGATGTGTATTCTTAAAATATGTTTCAGTGTAAGCTCTCACATCTCATAAAACACAACCATATTTATAACTTGTCTAGCATAAGCTGAAAGACAGAAGGCATTTCTTTAGAGACTCTTGACGCATTCTTTGTGGATGTCAACAAAAGTAGAAAATGTCAATAAAGGAATTAATAATATAATATACAAAATAATGAGTTTATGATCTTGGTTCTGGGTGTCAAATTATTTTCAGTTGATTATGTTATAAAACAAACCAGATTGAATCTTAACAACTCAGACAATGCTTAATTTTCTCTAGAATATGCAATTTCTTTAGGACTCTGTAGGAATAACTTGTATCTTTTCTATTGAGCAACAATCAGAATATCTAAGAGTCTGAACCTTCAATCCTATGAAGGGTTGATAGCATAAATGATTGGAAATAAATGCTGCCAATCACTAGAAACCTTAGCTATGGATATTAGTGAAGACATCTAAATGAATCCTGAAACTACTGGGTTGGTTGTATAAGAAGAGAGGTGAAAGAAGGGAGGAAGGGAGGATAAGAGGTAACAGGAGGTATCATTTGTCTGGCTTGGACTTAGAATTCACCTGTGCTTCATTCACCACATTTCATTTGCCACAACAGTCTTAAAATCCTGATTTAATTTTAACTAGAGGGCAATAGTTCCCACCTCAGGTCTAGGATGGTAGCAAACAGAAGAGAACATTGAGAGTGGTCATGGTTCTATACCATCTCTGAAAACGGAAAATCACTAGGCTGCTATACTAAAAATGCACAGCAGAAAAGGAATCTTATCAGTTTGACAAACAATTACTTAGACTTAACTCCTGTGCCTACTTATCTTGTTTTAGCACTGCTATCTGGGTAAACAGGGAATTCATGGCCAACTTTGCTCAGTTTTATTTTAAAAGGTAAACCAATTTTGAACTACAAGTCTTGTTAGGCTACCTAAAACTTATTATCTCAAGTAATTAACTACTATCACAAGCAGAACTTTATTCACTGATATGTGGAAAGAGTTGAATAATTGCAGTCTGAATAGGAGAGGGAACATGGCCTACTTTGTAATTGCTTTTCATGTTTTTTAGTCTATTGAAATTTCAGACCCAGAAACAATTTGGAAAACATTTTGATAAATTCTGAAAAATATTTACATATTTAATGCTCAATGGGGGAATACAAAAGTTCTTATTTTGATAAGAAACTATATTTTCTTAGTAAACATCAATGCAAAATTATATTAAATTTTTATTAGCAATTATTCTGCAAAAAAAAGATAGTGTTTTGCTTGTTCATTCATTTCTGCCTTGTTCTCTTTCAGGTGACAGCATTCATGGATATTTTCCAAGAATTTGATTCATTCATATGTATTGTTTTGTTTAATAGAAATATATACACACACTCACATTTCATGAGCTGAAACTATATAGGTTTTCTGGAAAAGAATAGCAAGAAAATAACACTTACTAGAACCAATTCTGCACTTATCCACCACCCAAAATGAAACATACTTGACAATGTTAAAACTAAAAAAACCATTAGCTTTATATCCTGTTTTATAACTCATGTCCATCACCTGTGTTCAGTCCTTTTTTAGCCCCTAAAAACCTTTATTACACTCTTTTTTACATTTTATAATGTACTCACAAGTACGTTTGCTTTTTTATAAGGTTGTTTGGCCACATTTAATATTATAAGTTCTAAGTCCATCCATTTTATGCAGATTTTTTAACTTCATTTTTCCTAAGGGTTCAATAATATCAAATTTTCATTATTGATTCATCTGCTGATAGAAAATAGGTTGAATCCAATTCTTTGATATAGTCAATAAAACATCAAAAATCACAGGGGTGAAAATATCTGCTTGGTTACATAGTCTTAGGGGTATATGCTTCAGCATGAAAGAGTTGTCATAATAGTATTTTTATTTTTAAATATTTGAGAAATCTTCGAAATAATTTCAACAATGGCTGTATTAGTTTGTATCTCCACCAACAGTGAATCGGGGTTCCTTTTTTTTCTAAATCCTCTTCAATGTATGTTGTCAGATTTGTTGATGACAGTCATGCTGAATGAGCTACTATCTCAAAGTAGTTTTAAATGGCATTACCTGTAGCTAAAGATATTGAAGAAATTTAAAGATAATTACTGGCCATTTGTGTTTCTTTTATGAAAACTGAATATGCAGCTCATTTGCCCACTAGCTGATTGACAGTTTTACTTACTTCGTGTTTAATTTCCATAATTCTTATTAATTTCACAGCATTAGTCCCTTGTCTGCAGTGTAGTTGGTCAATATTTTATCACATTCTGTGGGATCTGTCAGTATTTAGGGTTAGTTTCTGTGATATTACTTTTCCATACAAAAGTTTCTTTCCTATCTGAAGTTTGACGCACATAAAACATATATTGGGAAAGTGGGGCATTTACTGGGAAGCTCAGAATGGCTATTCTAGCAGTACAGAAGAAGTTCATGGAGATATAGAGACTGAAGTTCTTATTAATTTTGGTGTGTGGTGTTTATTTTATTTGCAGTGGTTTTCTGATACAGATTAGAATTTGTTTAAAGGACCATGACTAACATTCCTACCAGATAAAGAGCATTTGTTCTGAAGATCTCAGTTCAAATGATTGTACAGGTGATAGGTACTCTAGCCACCTTTTAGCCCTTGCCTGCCTTGCTCAGAAAATATCACCAGTGTGAATTCTACACTACAGCATTAGCCACTTTAAATAGATTCAGTGGAGATAACAATTCATGCCTAGGAATAGACTCCTGTAAATCAGACTGTCACTATGTGAAAATCCTCCTGCAGAAGAAAAGTCAACTATTATTTGACTTTTCTTTCTGCCATTAAGAAATTGTACTATAGTAGCTACTCCACCACCATATCTGTAATGTTTTTCTTGCTTTGCTTATATCCCATGTCATGAACATCCATGGCAATTTAACTACTTTCTGCCTGATAATATTCTACCCAAGGACCTGAGATTCAAAAAACCCAGCGCAGTGATCAGTGCTAAAATAACAAAAATTAAATAGTTATATAGCAAATTGTGTAGGTCTCTGTAGATGAGAAGAGCATGATCTTACTTCGGTGTTAACATGATCACTCATGTTACTGGCAGGTGTAAGGTGATGACATGAGGCACTAGATCAAAGTGTGGAATGAAGGAAGGTGTTCCAGGGTGATATTGTGGGACTCATGGTGAAAACTGTGTAAAGTGGTCAGATTTCTTCCCTATCAAAGAGAACTCAGTCCTCTGAATATAACTGAAACCAAATTCAGAAGCACCTTCAAAGGATGATTCCCTGAGAAGTAAGATGTGTAAGACTGACTCATTGCACGCAAATAAAATATGTTACATGTTACATTAACAGAGCGAAAGGAAGAACTCGAATGCCACCATTAAATGTAGAAAACTATTTGACAAAATTCTCCATATTTACATAATAAAGCTATCAATAAAACACTTACAGAGGGAATGTGCTCCAACATGAGGAAGGGCACACGTGGAAAAACCATAATATACTCAATAATAGAAAGTTGAAAACTTGCTTCAAATGTAGGGACAAGAGAAGGATGGCCATTTTCAAAATTTTTATTTAATATACTACTATAATTCCTTTCCAGAGTAATTAAGGTAAAAATCATATAATAAATCCAATAGGAAATGAATATGTGAACTGACATTTTAACATGATATTAGATTTAGAAAAATATCCAAAACTACTAGAACTAAGACATGAATACACATGGTAAAATATAGAATCCACACATAACAGTTGGCAGCAGTTTTGCATCCTAGAAATAAACAATACAAAATACTCAAGACAATAATCTCATTTACAACAATTAAAATTCCTTAAGAATAAATGCAACAAAGGAGGTAAAATAAATGTCTGAGCACTAGAAACCATACCACATTGGCAAAATAAATGGAATAAATGTAAACAAGTGGAAAGATATTCTCCTTATGTTTTGGAGGAATTAATAATATTAAAGTAGCTAACACAGGTTTTATGCAGATAAAGTACAATATGGATTATTTCAATGCTAAAAATATCATGAAATTAATATGGGATTACAAAAGTAATCCCAGTAGGTACGGTACTCTTCCATCTAGAAGAATTAAATTAGAGGCACTATATCACCTGACAAACTATATCAAAAAGCTATAGTAATTAAAATGGCACACTAATGGGAGACAATGGACAGAATGAACCACGGAATAGAACTCTATACAGAATTTAGAAAAAAGTCATGAATTTATTGCCTGTTCATTTTCAACAAGTGTTCTAGGAATGCAAAATAAAAACACAGTATATTCAATAATAGATTTCGGTTAAACTAGATATACACATGCAAAAGATATTGGACTCATCCCACACTATCAACAGAAAACTCCAAATGGATTGATGGTGTCAATGAAGATATGAATGTATAAATCTACTAGAAAAAAAAACAGGTTAAAAACTACAATGAATTTTGGATTTGACTGCAAATCCATAAGCAACAAGGGCAAACAGATAAATAGAGTCATATCAAACCAGAGTAAGATTCTGCATAGAAAAAGAAATCATTACCACAGAGAGCTGGCAAGCAACAGACTGGGATAAATAGTTAAAGAGCACACATATTTCATATGGAGTAAATATCTAAACTATACAAGGAGCACAGTAACAAGAAACCATCCCAATTAAATACATACAAAGAGTGTTAATAGGCATTTCTCAAAAAAGACAGTGAACAGCTATCTAGAAAATATGTAACAGTATTAATTATCAGGTAAATGCAAATTACAACCATTATGAGTGAAGACTTCACAACTTTCAGAATTAGTATGATACAAAAGGACACCCTTAAAAAAGGAAGATAAGATGCTCTGTACATTGTAGGTGGGAATGTAAATTAGCATATCCTTTGTAGAAAACCATACGATAAGATATTTTCAGTTCATCAAAATCAAAAATAGAATTGATATATGATGGGAAAGCCTCACTTCTATGTAACACAAAAGCAAGGGGTCAGAAATAGAAGATCACCATAGGACTCTTTTGGCTTAAAACAGCCGGGAGAGGAGACTGGTGGTACCAGATTCTGGGACGGGAACAGAGAGGAAAATATTTGCCAGAAGGTCTAGAATTTCAAGTATTTCAAAAACAGTTAAGATAGTAAATTTCATTTCCCACAAAAAATAGAGATGATAGTCATGCCAATCAGCCTGATTTAACAATGGAAAATTTGATATATATTTTTTTAACTGCATGTGTATCAGACATATATGCAAGTATGGCTTGCCATTCTACATTAAAATAAGGAAAATAAGGAGATCAAAAAGCCTGGGTTAGAGATGAGATACCAAAGCAGGAGTCGGTGGTGACTCCCAATCCCTCAGTCTGGTTACTTAAAAATGAAGCCAAGTTTTTAAACAGATCAGTGAAGATCAGTTTGGGTCATCCTCAAAGTCAGGATCAGTAGTTGTCACTTTAGTGTACAGTGCTGACAGAGTTCCTTCTGCTCCTTTAGCCAATAGCCTTTGAGATACCAACCCACTGGGGCGTGGTCTGTTTCACTTTAAAAAACTCCCGCAGCACCTCCCCCTTTTGTTTAAGTAACAGACAGACAAGGCAACCCGATACCATCGGGAAATTCCTTGAGGGGCCTCTCGCAGGCCCCCCAAGCCAAAAGTGGCCCAGTCATTCCCAAGAACCGTGGAGGGCATGTCGCACCAGGAAAATTAAAAACTCTAGAACCTTCTGTGCAAGATCATAAGGTTCTAAATGATGGCTCAAATTTGGAGGATAAGTCAGAAATACAAATAGAAAATAAGAAGTGTATATTTTGGCAAACTTCTATAAATGATTAGAGACCAAAGCTGAGAGTGCATATAAATGGAATTGTGATTGTTGGTTTGATAGACACATGAGCAGATGTGAGTATCATCACTCCAGAATCTTGGCATCCAAATTGGCCTCTTTAAGAGGCAGATGTTCAATTACTAGGCATTGGAACCATATCTCGAGTTCAACAAAGCACGAGATGGGGTAACTGTATTGGGCCAGAAGGTCAAAAAGGAAAACTAAGGCCATATGTAGCTGATATTGCAATAAATTTATGAGGCCATGACCGGCTACAGCAATGGAATACCCAGATTAACATTCCTGCAGTCCCAGGAACTCATAATTCTTGAAGGATGTAATAAGGTACTATGCACAAAGGTCACCAACCATTCGGGCTGTACAAGAACATAAAGCAACTAACAAACCTTAAGAGGTATCAACAGCCCTACCTTTAAAATGGCTAACTGAGAAGCCAATATGGGTTAAGCAATGGCTTCTAGCTGACGATAAGTTGCAGGCTTTAGAACAATTGGTACAGGAGCAATTAGATGCTTGACATATTGAGGAGTCAACTAGCCCTTGGAATTCTCCTGTGTTTGTTGTAAAAAAGAAATTTGGTAAATGGAGAATGATGACAGATCTAAGGGCTGTCAGCAAGGTAAACCAACCTATGGGCCCTCTACAGTCTGGAATTCCTCTGCCTTCTCTGTTGCCCAAAGGATGGCCTCTTATAGTTATTGATTTAAAGGATTGCTTCTTCACTATACCTTTACAAGAAAAGGATAGAGAAAAACTTGCCTTCACAGTGCCTTCTTATAATAATTCTCAGCCTACTAGGAGATGCCAATGAACTATCTTCCCACAGGGGATGCTCAATAGCCCAATCCTGTGTCAATACTTTGTGAGTCAGCCATTGGAAATAATATGTAGACAATTTCCTAAGTCTACAATTTACCATTACATGGATGACATTTTGCTATCTGATTCAAACATAGATACTTTAGAAAGAATGTTTGAAGAAGTAAAGATAGTTTTGCCTAAATGGGGATTACAAATTGCTCCTGAAAAGATTCAAAGAGGAGATTACCTAGGTTACAGAATAGGTTTCCAGAAAATTAGGACACAAAAGGTACAAATTAGGAGAGACTGGTTACAGACTCTTAATGACTTTCAAAGATTGTTAGGAGACATTTCCAGTCTATAACCAGCTGTTGGAATAACACCTGATTTAATAATTCATTTAAACAAAACCTTAGATGGTGATAAGGACTTAAATAGTCCCAGAGAATTAACAGCTGAAGCAGAAAAGGAACTGACAATGGTTGAGGAAAAATTGCAGCAGGCACATGCAGATAGGGTGAATCCATATCTTAGTTGTATTCTAGTCATATTGCCTTCCAGAATTTCTCCTACAGGAATTTTAATGCAGAGGGAAGATATTATTTTAGAATGGATCTTTTTACCATACAAACCAAGGAAAAAAATAAAAACTTATGTAGAAAAGGTCTCTGAATTAATTATGAAATGTAAACTGAAACTTCATCAACTAGCAGGTATAGACCCAGCAGAAATTATAGTGCCATTCACTACTGATGAAATAAAAAGGTTATGGGAAGACAATGAACCATGGCAAAGAGCTTGTGCTAATTTTTTGGGAGAAATTAATAGCAATTATCCTAAAAGCGATAGACTTAACCTTATAAAGAGAACCTCTTGGATTCTTCCTTGAATTGTACATGATAATAACAACAACTGGAGCCCATACATTTTATACTGATGCTAATAAATCAGAGAAGGCAGGTTACAAATCAGACGCATGGAGTAAGGTGGAACAAAGCCCTTATAATTCTGTCCAGAAGGCAGAATTATATGTCATTCTTATGGCTCTAAGGGATTTTAAAGAACCTCTTAATATAGTTACAGATTCACAATATGCAGAAAGAGTTATCTTGCATATTGAAACCACTGAATTTATACCAGATGACATAGAATTGACTTCATTGTTTATCCAGGTACAAGACACAATCAGGAATAGGCTTTGTCCGATGTACGTAACACACATCTGATACCATATGGGTATGCCAGGTCCTCTAGCACAAGGTAATGCAGAAATTGATCAATTATGGATTGGAAGTGTGTAACAGGCCTCAGAATTTCATAAAAAAATCATGTCAATAGCAAAGGTTTAAAGAAAGAGTTTTCCACTACATGGCAACAAGCTAAGGAGATTATAAAGAGATGCCCTACTTGCTCTTTATATAACCAAACACTGCTACCTGCTGGGACCAACCCAAAGGGTATTCAAAGGAATGAAATCTGGCAGATGAATGTGTTCCATTTTGCAGAATTTGGAAAACTAAAATATGTGCATCACACCATTGACACTTATTCAGGCTTTCAGTGGGCAACTGCTTTAAGCTCAGAAAAAGCTGATTCAGTAATCATACATTTATTAGAAGTTATGGCCATCATGGGTATACCTGCACAAATAAAGACAGATAACGGTCCAGCTTATGTCTCTAGGAAAATGAAACAGTTTTTTCCTTTTTATAATATTAAGCATGTTACAGGTATACCTCACAATCCTACAGGTCAAGCAGTTATTGAAAGATCAAATCAAACTATAAAGGATATGGTAAACAAGCAGAAAGGGGTGGAAAATGCCCCCAGAAATATATTACATAATCCCTTACTAACCTTGAATTTTCTTAACGCCAATGAGAAAGGGGTAACAGCAGCAGAAAGACACTGGATAATGGAAAAATATGCTGAACTAAACCAACCGGTTTATTTCAAGGATGTGCTGACCTCTCAATGGAAGCCAGGAGATGTGCTGCGTTGAGGAAGGGGTTTTGCTCTTGTTTCCACAGGAGAAGAAAAATTGTGGATACCATCAAAATTAATAAAGGTTCGGTTTAAAGAAGAGAAACCTCTTGGAAAGGAGAAATGAGAGCTCATCTTCAATGATGATAATCATACAGGTGGTAAGAAAAACATATAGGATGGGGGCAGGGTTGTGTTCTTATCCCTGCAGGAAAACACTCATCTTTGAAAAATTCAAAGGACCCTGGATGTTTGAATACTGACAGTTGGAAAAAGAACTACCCAATAGGGACTAGCAAGAAAACCAAATAGGTTCTGTAAGTATAAAAATCTAAGATATACGTTTGTATTTATAAATTTATAGAGCTGGTTTTGGAGTTGGACTCTGGCTCAGTCCCTCTCTAATTCCAAGCCTGTTGTTAAGAGAAAAACCCAGTGTTTCTGTAGTTTCTGTCTCATGTCAAGAGCCATGATATGGAACAGAAAGAAAATTGAATTTAGAAAACATCTTTGCTTTGCTTCATATCTATTTTTGTCTTTATCATGCCTTTCATTGAATATATACATCTATATATGTCTATATAAATAATGTTTAAGTTTTTCACAATGAACAATGAGTTTTTCCTGCAGTGATATTTGAAGTTTCCAGGAAGAAGATGGGGTCCCATAACAACAACTCCACCTGGTTGATATGATGTCATTATACTGATAGCACTACTTCAAGACCTGTCTCAGGTACCAGCTGCACAAGACAATTCCAACTTGGTTAGCTGAAATGGTGCACACTTTTTATAACATTCTGGCCAGACCTCCACAAAATACTCAGAGACTATTTGCAATTTTACCAGACATTGATCTTGAAATTTAACCATCATTTTACTTTCATGGGATCCCCTAGAAAGAATGTCGCCCCCATGACAGCTGGAAGTAATTCTAGAGGACAATGTCCCCTTTCCCAGCACAGTTTGTCCTCAGACTTAGGGACATCATTTAGAGGTTGATTATAGTTTGTATACAGTTGAGGGTTGGGGGAGGAATTTTATAAGATCAGGGATCTTTTTGAAAAAAAAGGGGGGAATTAGATGATGGGATAATAGATTGGTATTTGTGAGGTATTGTTTATAGACAATTACATTGGATACAAAGTTAAATTATATTGAATAGTATATGCATGCATGCTTCTACCTCTGTTTAAAACATGTTTTATGTACTGATATATATATTTATCATATTGCAGTATACATTTCTACCTCTGATTAAGATACTTATATATTGTTTACCATATTGCTGTGTATACTTGTACATTGTTTACATTTTGAGATCATTGTCCTCAATTATTGCACAGTTGTTCATTGTCTTAGTCTTTAAGTTAGATAGGTATTAAGAGTTGTAGATCAATAGTCATCTATGTTTGTCATATTTATAGTTAGACTAATCGGGTTTTTTAGATTCGTAGAGATTATATTCTGTATAAATAGATAATCTTCAACCTCTTCAAAGAGCTGTAAAAATGGCATTTAATCTAAGTAGAGTTCTGTGGTAGTGAGACACTATCGCTCCTGACAACACCAATCTATTCCCAAGAGACTATTGAACACCAAAGTCACTCCACTAGGAGCTTGTCTTCTTCTTGGCAAAACCGGTCACTGGGCAAGGAACTGCCCATACTTCAACTACTGACAAAATATATAGTGTCCGGAAATGGATAAGCAGAACTGTCAAATCATGCCAAGACAGGGTAAGATGGTTTTGAAAAATTTCTTGCCTTTAAAAATAATCTGTAAATTATTCTAGGCTTTCCCAAAGTTGGTTGCTTCAACGTTTCAAATGTGACTTTGAGTGATTGCCAAGGTAGCCAGTTGTCTCTGATTTGCTGCATGTTTTGGAAGTTGTTTGATTGCACTTCCTAACTACTCAGGTAACATTATTTCTCTTCTTGGATCTTCAATGGGGTTGAAGACTGGATAAATGTAGTTACTTTTCTTTCATGACTTGGCCAAGTTATTTATTATACAAGACTTAAGCTAGTTAGGATAGGATATTTGTTCTTATTGTGTATAATTTTGTAGTAGGTTTAGAACTCTGTTACTTAAACAAATGGGGGAGGTGCTGTGGGAGCTCCTTCGGCTCCTTCAGCCAATAGCCTTTGAGATACCAGCCCACTGGGGCGTGGTCTCTTTTGCTTTAAAGTACAGGACCACCTGGAGTCCTGACAGAGCAGGTGCAGGACCAGTTCACTGGCATGAGTTTGGAGAGTCTAGAACTTCAGCAGGTTCCAGATGATTTCAGCAGATGCTTTAGTTTAAGAACCACTGGTTTAGATAAATCATTATTTTAAGAATATTGATTATTAGCAAAGATAATTTTTCAAAGGAAATCAGAAACTGTTACTCTATGACTAGGAGCTGTTTCTTTTTAAATGTGATAAAGCACTTACTGGGTTATAAGAAATCACTTATTAAATAAATGGCCAGGCAATGGAATGATTATTTATTTTAATTTCTGATGTTTGGTTTTTTGCTTTGATTGAACTCTTCGACTAAACAAACCCTGCAGTTTTCCCTATTGTATTAGATGACTGCATTAAGCTGTGCCTGTTGACTGTAACCAGTCAGGTGAGTATATAATTTTCTGGCTGTTCCCCCACTCACAGGAAGCAATACTTGCTAGCATAATGTCACACCAGGCCCATATTTTCTGCTTTGTTACACTCACCCTCTTGCTCTTTGGGTTGTAAATTTCCCATTGTACCCTCATTCTTCCCGCAGAGGAAATGACACCACCCACAGACCGCACGCTGTGTTTTCCCATCCTGGTGGGAATGCAACCAAGGTCATTCTGGAAGTGGCAAAGCCCAGAGCAGAAACAGCCATCCCTGGATCTGGGTCATCAAGCTGCTGCTGGCTGGAGAGCAGGCCCAGCAAGTTCCAAATTCCCCAGCATCAGTGTTTTGTATGCAACTCATTTTCACACAGCGTGCTCCTTCTGTGTGACTGAGATGGTGCCTGATGAGATGCACTGGAGTGATGGAGGCTTCAGAGGAGAGCAAGGACCTGGGGGGAGGACTGGGCTAATATGGAAATGAGGCAAAGGTAATGGTAAAGGCCAGCACTACCAGGCTTCACTGCTTTCAATAACACAAATGCTTTCAACAAGATGGATTTCTAGGACACAAAGAAGACAGAAGAAAAACGAAGCGATTGACAGACTATTACAGGCAACTGATTCTATTACATTCAATAGGCAGAATCAGAGAATCTGCCAAAACACATCATACCTTGCAATGATATTCAAAATAGACAGATGCACAGAGGCAAAACTGAATTTAACTTTTCTTGGTTTAACTTTGTCATATTCCTTCACATAATAGCCAAAGATACAAAATTTCAGAATGTTCCATGGTTAAAAACCTTGGTAAATGAATGGTACCCATCTCTCATTAAGGCATTTAATTAGCATAATTGAAACATAAATCAAAACTCCCTCAATCTGAAAGCTATGCAAATAAAATCCCTTCTAAATCCTTACATTATCTGCGTCTATGGGCTTATACGAAGACAGGAGATAATTAGTAAACCCTATCTTAGTAGATTACCATAGCTACTGCATGTATGCCAATAGGTATCGATACATTTAGCCAACTTTACTGGCTCACATTTAAAATATGTTTTTGATTTCTTTTCATTTAAGATTAATTTTTTAATTTGAAGCTAGGAATTAAGATCCATTTTATGAGATGTTTTCACAAATGTTTTCCTAAAAGCTATAAGTATGTATGCATTTTCCTATGCTTTATATTGAAGAAGTGACCAGCTAACTAAAACTTCAGGGTTAATGTTTTTTATTGCTTTTCCACTCATGGTTTTAATGGCCACAAGAAAAATCTCTGTGTAATATCTACGCTTTGGCTCCTCTGTTGTGTAAGCGCAGAGAGTAATAGCCTTGTTTTATATTAGGTTGTCTATTAAAATGCTCAGGAGAAATGTGCTTCATAAATGCAAGGCTGCTAACATTTTTAAGAGATAATTGTGCTACACACCGTGGGGACTAAGACACATACTGTCCAAGGGAAATCTTGAAAATAGCACTGGCCCTCCTGTTCCCAAGGAGGGGTGACTCAGGAGTCTACCGGGATGAACTCAGAAGGTTTCAAATGAGAAAGCACTTTGTAAACTACAAAGAGTTTAAGAAAGTGCGGTTTGGAGTGTTGTTATTAAAAATATACATCTGTGTCACAACTGTATGCTGAGTATGATAGTGGCTAGCTCTGGGGGCAATCTTTGAGCAATTTAAGAGTATTTTGTTTTAATCTAGAAAAGCCTACTAGGTTTTGTAAGCCCCATGTACAACTTGACCTAACTTGACAAGAAAGAAAATTTATATTGCTTTCTCCCCAAATCTTTTATTTGTTAATTAACAGAAGACGTACTTCTATCCACCCTGGCAGTTAGGGAACTCTTGGGAATTCCAGATTAGATTCCTTTTGGGGATCAAATCAAACCCAAGGATCCTCACTGTTCTTGGTGGCTCCAGCTGATGGAGTTTTGAATTTTAAGAGGCCTTCATACATTTGAAACCTCTACCCACAAATCTGCCTCCTTCTCCAAAGGAAATAAGGGCAATGCTTTCAACAGTCATTCACCGAGTATTTGTGTTCAGAAATGCTCTGGAAACTGAGGACTGTGGAGAAAGAGTCACTGCTCCACCCTAGCGGGCAATGCAAAATGTCGCATAAGGCATCATTGTCATCCCCTCACAAGAATAATGTTATCTGGCTGTGTGAGTATGAGTGAGAAATGACTATAATGATGACAATTTTGAGTGGAGCACAAATGTTGAGCAAACAAAGCAGATAGAAACATCTTTTTTTTTCCTTCTTTACTTCTCTTCCTGATTTTCAATATCAGACAGCATAAGAAAATGTGAATTCTAAGTTTTGCCTTAGAAATATGTTGCGCTTAGAGTAGAGTTAAGCATTTTTGAGTGACAAAGATGTGAGAGGCGCTATCCCACATGTTGTAGATGCCTGTATCGGGGTATTTCAAGGCCCTCTTTTATTCCCATCCATTTCTATGCTTTGATAATCATATGTTCTCACTCAGTGAGCGCTTACCTTTGAAAAAATGCTATTTTAACACTCGACTGTGTCTTCAGCAAAAGTCATTTTATTGAAATAATAAAACAGGCTGTATCCTGCTGAGCGTGATGATCTGCACAGAAATGGAGGAAGAGGACTGCCTCAGGCTGATGAGTTTAAGGATACACAAAGTGCCTAGAGAGAAGAAAAAACATCCAAAACTACACACTAATGTGTGTCCTTTACAGTGAGGTAATAAACGAAGAAGGAGTCAGTAATATTCAGACAAAGAAGCATGACACCAAAGCATCCCTCCCTTTGGATTGAATCATTTCTCATTTGGGATCCAGTTCTTAGCACCACGATTAGATAGATGGGTGGGTGAATTAGACAGTAGAGACAGAGTCAAAGTGATGGAAACAGAGCCTTGGATTCCCTTTTAGAATGTTTCACGAAGTGGATGTGCTCCTATTAGAAAAAGAACCAAATAAAACCCTTCCACCTCTGCAGGTATTTTTCACCTGGAAAAGAAAGCAGAAAGCACAAATAATAATAATAAAGAGAGGCCAGCAGAATAACAAATAGCCACACACAGTCACTTTGGATCTGTTCTGAAACAACAGAATAGACTTTAAAAAGCAGTAAAGACAATAAACATTCAGCCATTGTGAAAGAAGAAAAGCCTGGGCTGCAATAAAGGCAGTCAATAAAGAAGCACTCTCATTTAAACATCAAATGCACATTGTTTTCCAACACCTGTTATTCAGCCATAATAGCTTTCTTAACCTGTCAAAGTGTTTAAGCTGAGGAAAAGAAATGGGCCTCCAGCTGTGCAGTTCTGTGGAGAAAGCCTGTGCTGAGCGATATTAGTTTAATGAAATGTGTACAGATTGTAATTGTGGTAATAAGAGGGCAATTCCCTGAGGTGCCATAGGAAGGCGGTGAGCTCAGTCAGGCAGAAAACAGAAGCACACAGGCTGAGGAGGGAAAATATGGCCCCGCTTGGGAGAAAACACAGGACTGAGTAGAGGGCAATCCTGGAAGCAGTTTTACCCCAGACCCAGTCTATAAAGGGTTAAAGGACCTTCCTGGAAGCCCAAGTGACCCAGAGCTAATGTGAATCAGTGTTCAGGCAACACTGCAGGTGCTTCAGACCCAATGCCATCAACAGGATGACTCGGACCTTTGAGGAACTCAGTCGGAGTGAGAGCCAAGCACAAGCAAGTGATGATAAAGGTGCTGCTACCCAAAAAGAAATAAAAATAAGCTGAGAACCAAATACTCCCTGCTCGCTCTTTGCGTTTGTCTGGGCATCGGTTCAGGACGGTTAGACGTGCTTCAGGAGCGCTGCTGACATAAAGAGCCACTCCTGTCACTCACTCCACGGACAATGTGCCAGTCATTTAAAGTCCACAGAGCAGAAGCCCAAAATCTGAACCCTCAGTGAGAACCAGCGACGCCAGTTAGGAAATATGAAGCACTAAGTGGCAAGTCACTAAAGGTCTGGTGTAGCAGAAGCCTTGAGCTCCACACTCTAGGGAGACCCAGACAAGGCGCCATTCAACCCTTTTGAGCTTTACTCTGACCTCTGACACTCCACAGGGTCGCACGGTGCATTTCAGAGAAAGACTCTCTTGTTCTTCCAACAAGGAATGAAGTATGAAACGTTTTGAAACAAGCCAGGACATCCTGTTTTCCTTAAAGAGATTTGCCCTCAAGAGAAGCGTTTTGCAGGAAGTCTCATGCCCTGGGTGTAGTTTATCTGAGTGAGTAAAGGAAATACCCGAACTAACCAGCAAACGTCACATCCCAAGTAAGGCAGGCAAGAGCACTGAGTGCTTGTGAACTTCACATCCTTCTTATGCACAGCCTTAATTAGAAATGAAGAACCAATCCTGGAACTTTGGAATGCTTGCCTTCTCTCCACATGCCATAAAACCCTGCCTACAGGGGCTCCATTAACTCAGTACATTATGTCTGACTATTCACAAAGGATCACTAGGTTGTCTGACCCACCTATGATACCAGCTCTTGGGAGGGTATGCAGGAAGGTCTGGAGTCTGTGGCTAGCCTGAACTATGCTGTGAGACCCTGTCTCAAATAAAATGAAATAAAAATACTATAACAAGAAATTTTTCCACATTGTAATTATTACCTCAAAGATATTAAAGTTTAAGGAAAAATCCACAAAGGAAGAATCAGATAATGGAAGCAGCGAGACAGAAATTCCAAGGAGGACTAGAAAGGAAGTATTGGAAATTAATAGTGCTCTATTGGAAATCAATAATACCTTGATAGGTTCAATAGCAGAGAGGACACAGGTAGAAAAGGAACACTGAGCTTGAGAAAATTTCAATAGAAGGCTCAAGACCCAAAAAGTAAAAAATAACTGAAAAAAAAAACAGGGAATATGAAGCAACTGTAACATATAATAAATGAAACTTGAGAATTCTCTAGAAAGACAAAAGAACAAGTTCTAACAATCATAACAGAATTTCCCCCAAATTAATGTTACAGAGTAAATGACAAATCTAATAATCTCATAAAATATCAAGTAGAATAAAGATATGAATGGTATATAGCAGCATATATATTTCAAAATACAGAAATGTGAGAAGAAAATCAAATTCAAATAAAAAACAAAAGTTTCATGAGGAAATGAATAGCATATCAGTTTATATATGGTTATATAAGCAAATATAAGAAATAAAATTGGAGACAAGACTTAGCAGCAGCTACCAATCCTGCAGAGGAAATCAGTTCAATTCTCAGCACCCATATGGTGGCTCACAACCATATGTAACTCAGTCTCAGTGGATTTAATTCCCTCTTCTGGCATCTTCATGCACTGCATGCACATAGTACACATACACAAACATACATAGACATACATGTACACATACACATAGTATATATACAGGCAAAATGCTCATACACATAAAATAAAAATTAAAAAGCCTTGAAAAAATAAATGAATCTATTTTCTCCTCAGAAATCATATTAGACAGCTCATGTTAGTGTAATTTAACTGAGGAAATCTATGTTAAGAGGACAGGCTCACTGTAGTCTGCTGACCCTGCTTTGAGTCTCTGCTGAGGTAGCCCTTTGGACAGGAGAAGTCTCAAAAAGAGTAGAGAATGATTGGGCAATGGTGGAGCACACTTTTAATCTCAGCACTCAGGATGCAAAGACAGGCAGATCTCTATGAGTTCAAAGCCAGCCTGGTCTACAAAGCAAGTTCCAGGACACCCATAGCTACACAGAGAAATCCTGACAGAGGAAAAAAAAAGTCAAAGAAAAAAAGGAAGAAAGAAAGAAAGTTAAGGAGAAGGAAAAGGATGAGGAGAAGGAAAATGATGAGAAGGAAAAGGATAAGGAGGAGGAGGAAAAGAAAAAGAATAAGAAGAGGAAGAGGAAGAAGGAGGAGGAGGAGGAGGAGGAGGAGGAGAAGGAGAAGGAGAAGAAGAAGAAGAAGAAGAAGAAGAAGAAGAAGAAGAAGAAGAAGAAGAAGAAGAAGAAGAGCCCCCAAACTTTCCTGCCCTTCAATAACCCAACTCCTGTTCATCAGGCCCCACCTTATATAAAACTTCATCACCAATAACATGACAGGCTCACAAACACCTATCAACATAAGCATGTTTAAGGCTCACTTAGATTCCAAACTGCACCAAAAGTCACTTGAAAATAGGAAGAATAGATTGACACATTGAAATTTTCTGAGATAAACAAAAGAATAATATATTCATTGTGTTCTGTGGTATTATCTTTCAAAAGTGCCAGGGATATAATTACTCAAGCAAGACGTTTGCTGTTACTATACCGGCCTTGCATAAATGTTAAAGAACTCTTTAGAAAGAAAACACAATACATACTACAATCCCTTGGCTGGAATTGCAGCCCTTGCTACTTGCCTACTATGCACAAGACCCTAGGCTTGATCCCTGCACCAGGAAGGAAAGGAAAGGATGGCAGGATAGAAAGAAAGTCATATCCACATGAAGACTGCTAGAGTATTCAAGAACAAATACATAGGGACAGATGAAAAAATAATTTTTATTATTTTAGTTGATCTTAACAGCTAACAATTTATTCAAAACATCGCAACACATTTAACTCTACACACAAATATTATCTGTGTGAAATGAGTGACAGCAGTGATCCCCAGGACAGGAAGAGGCAATTCTGATTCTTCCGCTATAAGGAAATCCACTGCACAGGGTTTTCTGAAAATGGGATCTGACTAATTGTAGATACATTGTAAACACTAGGGCAACCTGTACAAGAAGAAATGAGCAACTGATTTGTTCATAAAAGAAAGAAAATATGCCCCTATTAAGTGCTTATTGTTACCCATAATAGGCAGGGCAGTAGAGAGTCACCAAAAATAGGAACAAAAAATATGGCAGCTAGGCATTTATATTTATATATAGTAATAGTTACTAGGAACGGAGTTGGTAAAGCCGTCAATTACGCACACACAAAGAAACATCCTAAATGCATGTTGTCCACAGTAAATTAACTTTAAATATAAAGACATGTAAACGAAAAGGCTGGAAAAAGGAAAACCATGGCAAGCACAGCCAAAAGAAAGTAGAAGTACCTTTATTAACTTCAGACCAAGATAACTCCACAGCAAGGAAAGTTATCAACTTAAAAAGTAGTCATCATAAAATGATAACGGACTCAAGTCTCCAACAGATACAACTTTCTCATGAACACTAGCAAAGGCTACTAACAATATGTTCAGTGAGAGTGGCAAAATTCACTTAAAGAATTTTTAAATTCACTTAAAAAATTCAATTAAAAAATTTCCTTAAGAAGGAAAATGTGGTACATTTACATAATGGAGCACTACACCGCAGAGGAAAATAACAACACCTTGAAATTTGCAGGCAAATGGATAGAGCTAGAAAACATTATATTGAGTGAGGTAACCCAGACACAGAAAGAGAATTATAATATGTACTCATTCATAAGTGGTTTTTAAACATAAAGCAAAGAAAATCAGCCTACAAATCACAGCCCCAGAGAACCTAGACAACAATGAGGACCCTACGAGAGGCATACATGGATCTAATCTACAAAAGACAAGATCTCCTGAGTAAATTGGGAGCATGGGGACCATGGGAGAGGGTTGAAGTGGAGGGAAGAGGCAGGGAGGGGAGCAGAGAAAAATATATAGCTCAATAAAATCAATAAAATAAAAAGATGCAGCAATAGACTGTGTGACTGCAGCAGAGTCCAGTGTGTGGTGGCAATGATGAGCTAAAGCTCGGCAAAGCTGGACGGATCTTAAAAGTTTTCACCATGAACAATGAAACACACTTGTGATCTAAGGTGTGTTTAAGCTAACTTACATACCATTCAATGTATACATGTCTCAGAGTGTCCCATTGCCACATCACTGTGTAATCCTGTTTCTGTCTCAGTTAATACAAGCTTAAGTTTCTTTTATTTCGTTTTTCATGGTAGATATTTGAGAGGAAAATAGGTCAACCCACTAATGTAGTTGGAGATGTCAATAGTCATCTATCAAAAGTAGACAGCCTACAGCGGAAAAGTGGTGAGACACAGGTGCAGAGAGTCATCATTAATCAGCTGCAGGTAACTGACACCTAATGAGCCTCACCCAACAACAGTAAAGCACACATCCTGCCAAAGCTCTTGTCAGATCTCACATTCTATCTATCAAATTCAAGGAAAATAAAGCACAACTTAAGAATTTTAAAGACGAGGAGTCACATAGTGATTGCTTCCAGACAACAGCCATGTTTAGTGACAAGTCAACACTGTGAGGAAAAGAAAGTACTCAGAGAAGCCAAACAGAAGCGCGACTAAGAGGGATGACATATGCTCCGGAGCCTGGCACAGGATGATCAAGGGTTTCAACCATAAGTCAAAGAAAGAAAAAAATCGTAGGAAAAATTTCACAAAACATTTGTAAGTAAATGACAAGATCACACAGCCTCTAGATTTGTAGACTTATACTACAGGAGTGCTCAGGGCAATACTGCAGCATTGAATGCAAACATTAGAAAATAATACAATTTTAAAAGTCCCTACCTCATGAAACCAGAATAATAAAAGCAAATTAAATCAAATGTAAACAGAACAAAAAAAATAATAAAAATCAGGTCAGCTCCAATGAAATTTAAAGCAGAATATCAATAAAGAAAATCAAATCCAGATCTGGCTCTTTGAAGGATGATTAAAATCAATAAGCCTCTAACCAGGCTAACAAAGTAAAAAAGGAAGATACAAATTACCAAAATTGGAAGTGAAAATGAAACTTTCCTTCAGTTCCCAAGAATATTAAAAATTATGAAAATCTCTGTGTGTTTGTCTTAGTCCATTCAGGTTACTATAAGAAAATTTCATAAACAATATGTTTATTGAAAAGAAGATATTATTTTTTGGCAGATTTGATGTCTAGTAAAGAGTTGTTTCCTGTTTTTTGAATTGTACCTACTCAAGGCTTTTTTGCAACTTAGATAGTCTTACTATCTCTCCAGTCTTAATGCAGCATGAATCTCAGCCATGAAGACTCTACTCTTGAGTTCTAGTATCTGCTAAGGGACCCACCACAATATTTTCAAAAAAAAAAAAAAAAGGACCAGGATTTCAAGGGAAAAATTCATTAGAGAAACAGAAAGCAAGCCATAGCACCAAAATATGACATCAATGAAATCAGCTCATGCATTGAAAGTACACAAGAAGAAATTCATAGGCAGTGCTTCAGGATGTAAGAATAGCATAGATGACAACTGCTTACATACACACTCTGAATCAGCATGTGGAACTTTAAATTAAAAACGCATTTCCAGCTGGTGATATGGTCCAGTGGTAGCATGCAGCAGGCCCTGAGTTAAATCACCAGCATCACATACTGGGGAATTCCACCCACATCAGTGCTGAAAAACACTAAAATGTAGGAGCCTCCCTGATGTATTTTAGCAGGTGAATGAATAAATGAACAGCAACATACTCAGACAGATAGTGAACTGTTATTCACCATTATCAGAAAATGCTCTATCAAGAAACATACATATGAAAATATAAGTGCATAATAAGCGGAAAGCAATACATATTGTATTATTCTATGGAGTTCTTGCTTAAACAGGCTATGAAATCCATGAAGAGAGAAGTGGTCTTCCAGGATGTGGAGAGGATGTCTGAGTCTATAATGGTGGATGCATGCCATTATGCACATGTCCAACCTGGTAGAAACTATGGGCACTGTGTACCTTAGTGATGATGTGTCAACATAATCAGAGACAGCTGTACCAAGTCAACACTGTGCTACATGGTGATGAGAACGAAGGAAGATTAGGAATGTGTGCAGGTGCCAAGCACATAGAAAATCTTTCTTTCTTCTTAGTTTTGCTGTGAACCTAAACTAATTTAAATGATAAAAATTTGGAGCTATGGGCATAGTTTATTCATTAAGATGCTGGCATTTAAAGCATGAGTCAGAGCCCCAGAAAAATTTATAAAAGCCAGAACATGGAGGACCACTTGAAAGCCCAGGACTAGGGATTGGGGAAGACAGGTATATTTCTAGAATTCCCTGGCCATCCAGCTTAGTCTACTATGTGAATTCCAGGTCAATATGAAGCCTTGTCTCAAAAACATGTGTGGATGGCAGCTGAAGAACAACACTTGAGTTTCTCCTCTGGCCTCCACATGCACACAAAAAACCCCTGTGTCCACATCAGCATGAATAGCACAAATGCAAAATAAGGGTGAAAAAATGAATGAAATGTTTTTAAGTTTTGCTTCACATTTGAATAAATACTTAATAAGCTAACTTTCTATCATCTCCAAAAATGTGCAGCCTTGGCAGAGGTGGCCTTGGTAACCTATCTTAGAAATCTAAAGTAATAAATTTACATGAAACATTTTAAAATGTATTTGCATTTCTGATTATATGTCCAGAGGTTGCTTTCTAAAAGCCAATCAGCATAAATCTTAAAAATACTGAGCCATCCGGGTGGAGGTGGTGCATGCCTTTAATCCCAGCACTCATGAAGCAGAGGCAGGCAGATCTCTGTGAGTTTAAGGCCAGTCTGGTCTACAGAGCTAGTGCCAGGACAGGTTCCAAAGCTACACAGAGAAACCCTGTCTCGAAAATCCAAATAAATAAATACATAAATAAATACTATTCCAATAGTTCAATTTCTATAAATTATCTATTAAATTTTCTTCTTGTGTTATTCAGAATTCTCTATAAAACCAAAATGGATAAAATGGTATATTAAATGGGAATTTGTTAGATTGCCTTACAATAGAGTCAGAGAGTTTTCTTTATAGTTCAGTCAAAATTGACTCAAGTTAGTAACCAAGATTAGCCACCATACTTCACACATATTTATACCCAAACACATTAGGAGATTACCTATAACAAGAAATTTAAAGCTTAACTCATGACCTGACTTTGCATATTCCTTCAGCTTCTCTATCTGAAAGTCAGAGTCAATACTTAAAAATGATGATACACATTCTAATTCCTATTGGGCCCATCCACACTATTATAATGTATCCAGACAGACCTAGAGCACCAGTTGTGGAGAGGTATGTGCTCTGAAGATTTACACTAGGGGGTAGGGGATGCTACTCCAATAAAGCAGCTGGATCAATGGGTTGCTTAGAACTTGATATTAAGGGCATATTTTTAAACCTTTATAAGAATTAAAATTACTTAGTACTGAGCATGTCTGCTGTTTTATACCACATAATTATTAAACACGAAAGACACACAAATGTTTAGTTAAGTTCTCAAAATCCACAACACGGTGCATTATCTGAGATGACTATTATCAACATGGCTTACAGCTTTTGCATGAATAACATTCACTGTGATGGATTGAAAGTCTTTGAAATATAAGCAGAATATGCTGAGTTCTTTGTTAACAATATTGCTGATAATTTTACTCATCTCAAAATCTCCAAAGGTGAAGAGAAATAATACTTCAATAATTACAATACACAACTTAAATTTTGAAGTTACTTGCTGAAGCATGAGCCCTTAGAAGTGGTACCTCAGAAGCCAAACCTAACTGGTATAATTCCAAATTGTTTGTCCTTAGCATTACTCTGCAACCTAATCCACATCTTATGGAACATGACCAAATAACGAGCAACAAAGAGCAAAATTTAAGGGCAAAAGATTTAACTTTGAGTTATACTGATGACATTAAATTTTACTTTGGCTTTTAATTTTCCTCCCACGTTAAGTACTGTCATCTACACTCATAGGAACTATGGTTGCACCACAGAAATATGAAATTTTTGTCAGTTAGACTTTTTGCAGAAGACACAGCATTCTTGAAGCTCTATTGTGTCAGAGGCTCCTCTGTCCTTTTCCACCATCCCCCCATCTAACCCACACCTATAACCCTTCATGAGAAATACTAGCATCCTTCACTTAAGGAATAATTGACAAGGAAATTGAAGATTAGAGCTGCCAATTCATTATCCAGATGAAATAGTTAATGAATAATAAAGATGCAATTCAGAGCCACATTCCTTCAATTTATCATCTCACTAGAGTTCTAGTGAGTAGCAAAACAACAAACAAACTTGTTTTAAATTTTTTTAGATAAAGTGTAAAACTGTTTCTGAGACCATGTCACAGACCAGTATGGTGAACCTGTCCCGATGAAAATGTAGAAAACAACATTTCTTGTTTTCTTGATTAGGAACTGATTCATCCAGAACATAATTGTGAAAAATGTATCTAAATCTGTGAAGATTAGAAAGTAGATGGTTTCTAAAGAAAACTTCAAATTCTAATATTTTAAATCTTATGGTCAAAACTTTGCTAACTGAATCCCTTTCTCTTAAGATGCCTTTCTCAGACTCAGTTTCTCTTAGGGCTGTCATATAAGCACAGACCACGGGGAACATCTGGCAACAATATTAGAGCAAACTGTAAGCTCTGAAGCCACAGTTTCTGAATGGCACTCAGTCTGTGCTTATCTAAACAATAACAAAACAGACCATCCCATCACTTGGAAAATCTTACTTGGGATACATTTTAAAAGTAGCATTTAATTGAGTTCACAAGTATAACAAATGGTTTTTGAAATAAAAACTGAGCTGAGACAGGAAGAAAACTCTGTAAGCTAGCACCAAACTCAGTTATCTTGACTCAACTTTGTAATCTCTGCTTGTTCCCGTGTGCCCTGGGTTTTTCTGAGATAAAATTTTAAACAATAAATTCAAGGAGTCCTGTAAAGTGAGCATCACCTTCCTTGTAACAGTTAATAATAGGAGGGAGGATTTCTGAGACTTCCTCAGTTGAGAACCTGTATCATGCACTGACACTATCGTCCTTATTAATCATGGTGTCATGTGAAGCATCGTGACTGTTCCTTGTAACATGCTCTGGCATGGAGCCAGATGCACCAACTGGAAGCCTCCAGAACAAATTCCTGCTGAAAATGGCAACTTAGAAGTTAAAATTTTCATATTATTTTTTGGAGAATCATTGTATCTGACTTACAGGTAATCTTTCAACAAGTAAGTGTGGTGAATTATCTAGAACAAAACCAAAGTTCACTTTTTAATGTGGCATATTTCTATACCATTCCTACATATAAACCTTCATAAGACTGCTTTTAAAATGAAAATTCAAAGGTCTCCTTTAACCTCCTTGAGAGCAAAACCAAAATTAAATTATTAGTGACATCTAAAGAAAGCTCAAATTGCTTGCTCAAGTAACAAGTCTAACAAGTTTCTCAAGGCATGGCAGAAATATTATTTTCCATTGTATCCTAAAACACTACTGGGGAGAAATGATCCTTCTCTTAGGTGACCAATGCAAGAACTTGTGTTTGGGGAATGGGAAGTGTCCCTTCTGGCCTTTTCTACCAAGGAGTGCCACCATGGGAAGAAGTCCCCTTAGGGCAGAGGCTGATACAAGTTTAACTCTACAATTTTGACATGGTAGCACAATTAATAAAAACCCAGAGACAAATATTGGGCTTCAACCTGAAGGTCAGAAAAGTAAAACAGCCAGTCACTGCTTCTTACCTCTACCTCACTCTGAAAATTGCAATTCTGCCTTTAGGAATCTCAAAATGAGACTGTCTGAGAACTGTCTCCTCCCATTTTATATTGCTCTCTAGGACTAGGATTAAGGGCATGCACCCCCTGGTTTCTATGGCAAACTAATCTTGAGACGAGCTCTCTCACTGAACCCAAAGGTTGTGGGTATCGTTAGGCTGGTTAGCCAGCTATTCTCCATGGATCCAGGTATTTTCATCCCCTCGGTGCAGGGTTGACAGATGCATGCCACCACATTGGAGTTTTCTACATGGGTGCTGGTGAACCAATCCCAAGTTACTCATGGCTTCCATGGCAAGCACTTTATGGACTGAGCCATCTCCCAGCTCCTGATATTCTGTTTCTTGAATACCTTTCCTACTCACTATCTTTTCTAATCTTTCTCAAAGCCCCCCAAATGTTCTGATTTTAAGTCATCACTTTCAACCTGCAAAGTAAAGGGAATCAATATTAAGTTAATGTGAATATTAATTCTATTGATATTCAAGCAATTTCTTTAATTGTGAAAACAAGACTTCCTGGTTCTTCCTTTTTTTAAAAAAAAAAAAAGCCATACAACTGTATTGAACAGGATGCAAGTTGAAAATCACATCATGGTCCATGTAAGAAAATTCTCCTACAAAACCCACCTGATTGAAATTGTCCTTTCAAAGTTACTAAGTGTTGGCTATTGCTCTGTGTGTTTATTTAATATACCCTCTTCTACAACGTCTTTCCAGTTAAGATTTAAAGTTTTTTTTTTCCTGATACTTCATGAAATAAGCTGGAACCCTACCAGTTTGTTTTGTTTTGTTTTGGTTTGGCTTTTTTGCTATGACTGAAATAAACATTATTTTCATTCTGTTTCAGCTTTTAGCTTCAGCACCAAACTGAATATAATAAATACATACAGGTTTTCTGCATTGAACGGCCTACTCATTCTGTTTGTGCTTCCTGGCCTCCTGGGAGCTCTACAGTGCTTCCTTCAAGCTGGCCAAGGTTGGCCGTCTATTTACCCTGCTTTGAATCTGAAGCAGTCATAGGTTTCCCAAGACAACCAGCCTATTTAGGTCCAGGCCTTTCCACCCCCATCTCAGGAAAACTAATGACCATGGATCACTCTTCTCTTCTGTTGAACTTCATTGTGTGTTTCAAGGTTGAAAAAGAAAAGGATCAATGTGTTTCCTTTAAAATATGACAGAGCTATTTCTTGCTTGCAGAATAGATACCAGAGATTTTTCCCAGGGCCACTTGGGATTCCAGATGGGGTAGTTTTACCACGTCGATCCAACCTGATTGACTTCTCTACCCTTCATGAGTGTCATTTACTTGCCATCTTTTCAGACCCCTCTGGTGACATTTTAAGGCAGCCTGTTTGTTTTCTTTAAGTGCAATACACAAAACCAATTTCTCCTGCACTCGTATTCACCCAGAGGCTGAGATAATATTTTAAAAAGTAAAAATAGAAGAATTTTTAAAAAGTAAAAAGAC
The DNA here is from genome assembly GCA_004026605.1 of Ondatra zibethicus. NCBI lineage: Eukaryota > Metazoa > Chordata > Mammalia > Rodentia > Cricetidae > Ondatra > Ondatra zibethicus. Next base: position 4,798 of record PVIU01007575.1, on the reverse strand, counting down.
CATTGCAAGATGTAAAGTCTTAGCTTTGGCTTTGCCCAGGGTACTCATCAAACATGAGGACCTAGGTTCATTAGTTGAAAGTCTTTCTATTAAATTGTCGATCAGCTGAAATCTGGGACTCCTAAGTAGGCAATTCTTATCATTGGCTTTCATTTTATTTCCTTATAATTATATTTCATCCATCATTAATTCTGTTTCTCTTAGTTCTTTCTGATTTCTTTCTTTCACATTTTGTTCTCTACCGGTCGTTTGAGGAAATATGCATTACAAAATTCTTTTGATAGTAACAAGTTTATTTTTATTTGCTTAGTAAAGAAATATGAGGAAGGCACAACAAGCCAGATGTTGTGGGGCATGCCTATACTCTCAGGTAATCAGGAGGCAGACAGGAGGGAATTATAAGTTCAGTACCAGACTGAGCAATTTAGGGAGACCCTGACTCAAAAGGGCTGGAGCTACAACTCAGTAATAGATAATTTGCCTGGTATGCATAAGGTCTGTAGTTCAACTCCCAGTATCCAAATAAAAGATAACTACAATACACAAAGAATGTGATAAGGATGACAAGCATGGAATACACAAGATAAAATTATATTCCCTAAGGATCTTATATCCTTATATTAAGAAAACTAACAAAGTACTCACACCAAAGAATGCTATGGGGCAGATTCTGGTAAGTTCCCTAAAGTAATGAACTTAGTGACTAATGGTCACCTGTTTCATGGCCTCCACTCTTCCCTGATCCTATGTTTATCTCACCCTGAAGTCACAATGATTTTAAAAATGCAATTCAGATACCTGCTTTCTTCAAAACCATTCCACAGCTTCCATTTGTTGCCAAATTTGATCTGTTTACCTTTCCAGTCTTGTAGCTATCCCTTCACCTTCTCTTAACGTGTATCCGCCACAGAAACATTGTCCTGTTGACTACTTCATCCTTAGCACCCTGCTGTGCCTACTTTATTGTAGTGTACTAATAGACATTTTCAAAAATGTTTGTTTGAAAATGCTGAATTCCAAGTTCTGACCTGGTAAGACAAACACACCTATAAAAATGTAGCTAAAGTTGAAATAGAAACCAGTTCATGCACTCTGTTTCATGATACCTTGGTTCATTTCTTATTGAACAAACACAAAGAGTCGAGTTTGTCTCCCCAGTACCCATGTGAAAGCAAGGCAGGTATGGCCACAACCTTTAATCCCAGCATTTCCATAGCAGAGACATGAGATCCCAAGGGCCAAGACATCTAGACTAATCACAACCAGGCGGCTTTTGGTTTAGTAGAACACCCTGCCTCAACAAACCGAATGAGACATAAAAACAACCCATAGCCTATACACACACATACACATGTACACCTGTACATATAGCTGTGTCCACACACAAGCAAACACATGTACCAACACACCATATATACACAAAAATCAGAATAAAATAAATGGGTTCATGATATAGATATTGGAGATGCCTGTGAATACATGATCCTTAGATGAAGTTTCAAGTAAGAAAACAAAGATTAATCTTAAAACAGTTCTATAAGAAAAAACAAGCATATTTAAGAAGATTTGATTATTAGGCTTGCAAAATAATGGAATTTTACAATGAAGTTTCAAGATGATGACATCTGCCACATTTTCTAAATGAATTTGACTGATTAAAAAATCTCTCTCATTAGTCATCATTTAAGAAGGGGAACAAAGAGAAATTAAATAAAAAGTGATCAAAGAGGTAAAAAGTGGATGTGTATAAAAAGCATATTGAAAGCAAAAAGATCAGTTTTAAAATTGAATAGACAAGTACTTGTAGAAGTTCATAAACGTTTTTATAATGTCATTATTTCTTAAGAAAACAATGTAAACAGTTCAAGAAGTGGAGCTGACTAGGAGTGATGGGAAAAGACACAGAATGAGAGGGTGTCGTGCCTGAAAACAGTCATATAGTGTGAACAAATCTATCCAGAACTGTCCTAAGTCTAAGTTAGGTGAGATCAACTCTTCTAGGTACAGGAACCATGAACAGAGCCTAGGGCTCTGCTGTCTTAATTCAGTACATTCAGTACAAGCAAACAGGGCCCCAAATAGCACTGGTGTGATCCTTGTGCCTGCTGAAATTATAAAATTGATGGGCTGTGGCCCGCAAATTGAACTTATTTATTTATTCTTGACAGTATAATTTATTTGATCAAAATGTTGACTTTCTACATTCTGAAATCACTTGCTAAAGGATGGCTGGGAAAGACAGCCCGCAGCACAGACCTGAGGTCGGTTCACATACCCTGCCCATCCCTTGATGACATCCGGTTGGTTTTAGGTGCCAATCCTCTGTTTTCCTTTACTTTTTTTCCTTGGAAAGCAAGCTCTCTGTGAGTCTCATTTTCTGCTTATTTTCTGCCTCCTTTCTTCCCCTTCTCCCCAACCAACAAATGGCATGTAGAAGACAGACTCATTCATCTCCACAGCCTTATCTGGGGGAGCATATGTTTCCTTTCTTTGAGGTCAGATTAACTATTCCTATATGCAACACAAAGAAGAAATATGCATTGGCAGCAGATTCTCCTAGGGCAAGCCATCTTTTCTGTCCACTTTGTTAAGCCAATTTAACATGCCTTTTGTCATTCACAACAAAAGCAAAAGGCAGCGGAACTCTGGTTAATAAATCATTTTCCGAGGCAGAAAGACTGCTCACGACATACGATGCCAAACATTTACAGCTGAACTCTTAAGAAGTTCTAGTCACAAGTTCACCCAGTCTCCCCACGATTACAACTATTTTAACAAAGACATTTTGAAGAGCAGAAGGAATTTCTGAATTTAAAACAAGCTCACAAAGTAATTGAGGCACACTTTATTTTCACAGAGGGCTTTACTAGATGAATCAGTTTTCTACAGAGAAGAATGTGTAATTGTACAGATATATTTCAAAAGTGTATGAATTCTAGTAAATGTTAGCCTCTCTCTCCCTCCCACCCTCCTCCTGCTAACTCTCTCTCTCTCTCTCTCTCTCTCTCTCTCTCTCTCTCTCTCTCTCTCTCTCTCTCTGTGTGTGTGTGTGTGTGTGTGTGTGTGTATGGATGTGTGTACTTAAGTCTTAACTTGACAACTTTGACCTATTTGTGCTTCCATTTTTACATTTTTATTAATTCAAATTAAATGCAATCATTTCCTACTCATAGTTATCCACCTGTGCTTTGTAAAAACTTTACCATAAAGAGACAAAATACCTCAGCACCACAAAAGGGAAAAGAGTCGACTAGGAATAACAGAAAAATGATACTCTGACCTCCAAAACACACATTTTAAACTGAAGGGGGGTTACAGCTGGTCACAGACACCACACGCACATACTCACACCCACATACACATGCATGAAGTTTGATGAACTTCCCAAGTGCCAACTTCTAACAGGGACCAACTATAACGATCGCTGCCAAATACTTGAGCATGCCTAACTGTCCGCGTTCTCACATTCAATTCTGTTCTCTTACAGAAGAATGAGTTGTGCTGTGCACCCGTTCATGCTTGGCAGTGCCTGCTTTCATTTCAGGTAAAACATTTTTCAGGGCAAGTGATATGTTTAGAAATCCATCTTCAGGTAGAGTGGGATGAATTTTTCTGGTCTGGCTCTTATCGCCTCCTCCTACCCAGATGCTATATGGTATTTAAAGCTTGAACAGGCTTCCAAATGCTGGCTGAAGGGGACTCAAAGCTTTTGGACACAAAGGTGCCACAGTATGCAGACTCCCCTATTGCTACGCTCACTGATGGATGAAGGGGAGCCACAGATAATGCGGGCCAGATAACACAGCCTTCTTCCAATTTCTGAAAATGACATTGTTTCTCGGTCAGGTGGGTAATATTGCAAAATACCATCATCCATATGGACACCAAGAGGAAAACTGGGTTGAAGGGTTTTCAGGCTTTTAGCAAGCTGTGCTTTGACAAGAACTGTCTGGAGCTAGTAGAGATAAACGCTTCTTTCCTGGCTAGTAGATGCCTTAGTGCGGTGCTCCAATAGTCTTCTGTATTTAAATGAACATGTAGCCTTAAAATAATGAGGGCCTTAATTTAGCTTAATGCACTTATAATAACCATAGCGCTTATAGTCCAGTTACTGAGCAAAGTGATAAACATTCATTACCTCTTTTACATGAGAGTGTTGAGCTGATAGAGTAAGTTATTTAGTACATCATTTGTAATTGTGTTTTAAAAGCTCACTGTGAGGAAAATAATGCTACTATGGGGCAGCCTCTAAGTATGAGCAAATTCTACACCATGCAGCTAATACTAGTCATATCATATTTGGAAGCAAATGTTTATTAAACTCCCATTCTATCACAAGAAATAGTCTGACTGTCTTACTTTATCAACATTCCCAGTGGAACCAAGGCATATTAATTCATTTTAAGAAGTTGAGTGTGTCTTCACTCCTATGTTTTAATCTCTTTGATGTGGGATGGTACTGCAGGTTAAGGAAAGAGAAAACTGGACACAAATCCAGTCACAGACCCCTTGATTTACAAGCTGCCCTGCTTGCAAGATGTGCTGGGGCAATGGTGATGCAGAACTTGAAGGAGTAGTCAATCAATCTCTGGTTTATCTTGATACTCATGCCTCCAGGGGAAGCCCATGCTTGACATGGGTGACCAGAAACTGGAGACCAGATGGATAGCCCAGACACATTGGGTAGTGGAACCAAGCCCAACTGGCAAGAAGAAGAAGAAGAAGAAGAAGAAGAAGAAGAAGAAGAAGAAGAAGAAGAAGAAGAAGAAGAAGAAGAAGAAGAAGAAGAAGAAGAAGA